>SKCR01008661.1:0-23844 GCA_019454045.1 Zanthoxylum bungeanum
GGGAAAAATCATCCAATGCATTTTTCATACAATTGATTCCATGTAATATCATTCAATATCATTGCAAGCATACTTATTCATCAAATTTCACAAGAACATGCTTTATCAATTTACCACACCCATTCGGCCAAGGTGAAAATATTGGGGAAAAATCATCCAATGCATTTTTCATAAAATTGATTCATATAATGTCATTTAACATACATATAGCATACTCATCATCAAATTTCACAAGAACATGCTTCAATCAATTTTACCCAAATTTTAACCTAAAGTATTTCATGCTTAAACCTAGCTCAATGATACCATTGTTGTGTTTCTACAATATGTCCCCAAACAAAGATTAAGCATGTGAATACTATAAAAAGAATATATATATAAAACATGAAGTATGGCGGAATCATACTTACAATGCCTTGTGATGAAGAAGATGATCAAATGGTAGAAAGCTCCAAATGGTGGAAGATTCGGCCAAGAGGAGGAAGAAGACTTGAAGCTCCAAGCTTTTGTATTCCAAGCTCTTTGATGGTTTCCCTATCCCTCTTTTGATCCTTGCTTGTGCTAGCAAAAATGGAGAAGTAGAAGATCAAATCTTCCTTGCCCTTGTCATGGAGTTCTCGGCAATTTGAGAGAGAAGAGAGATTTTGTGTAATGTCTTGATTAATTATTATTTTTGTATTACCAAAAATTAATTTATATTTATGTTATAATTATTAAATAATAATAAATCTATGACATAAACCATGCAATGGCTTAGAGTGTCAAACACTCAAACTCCATGCAAAGCCTTTGAGTGAAATGCACACTATCACCATGCAATGCCTTAGAGTGTTTTGTACACTATTAACATGCAATGCCTTTTCAATAAAAATAATGCCTATAATGACAAGTGTCATGTGGCCCCCACACGTTTCCCAATGAAAGTGGGCCCATGTCCACTCACGCGTTCGGGCTCGATATTTCCGAAATACCGATCTAGCGTCGCGACGTTAATTAAATCGGATTTAAATAAATAATCGCTCCTAGCGAAATTATTATTTACGTCGCTTACGAATTAATTCTAAACTAACTCGTATGCCCGAATTAAAATCTAATTTAATTTCGCGTCGAAATCGAATTTCGATTATTATATCGAATATAATAATTTTATCGATTAATTCCAAATTAATCGTTCTCTCTCTAAATTAGGCACTTTATCCAAGATAAAGTTTCTCCGCAATTAATCCAAGATTAATTAAGTCCGAATCAAATATCATAGGTGAATCTTCAGGAAGCGACCAAGAGATCTCCGGATATTTTGGCAGTAAATACGGTCGTCGGATAATCCGAACACGTACGTACCTCGTACTACGTCTTTACCGATTTACAAGACAAGGTGGCTTCTAGCAAAGCGCCATGCCTACCCAATTCTCCAGAAATATTCTTATAGGAATATAAGATCTGTATCAGGCGTAGTAACCGTAGTATTGCGTACATCGATCCAGTATCGGATGATCACATGCTAAGCCGGGGCTGGAGATGTGTCTGCCCCGTACGAAACATATATCGGACATCAAGCAACTAGTCTCTTTAAATCGGACAATCCTGACCTTGTCATATTGTCCCGACGGTTGCAACCTTTTATAGAGTACTAGTTCTGTGTCCTGCGTGATCATCACCTCCATATGTCTGAAGCGATACTTCCATCTTGACATTACATCCAGTACACTACGATTCTCGATAAACCCAGAAGAGGTGTACACAGAACCGGTTAAGGTCCCCAACCACCAAACTAAAGTTTACCGATTGTCGCAAGTACTAGCGATGTAAGTCTCAGGTTAAGACCATATACACCTACCCTGATGCGGCCTCCCATAGACACGCAGACATACTACCAATGGGATTCCGCGGGGTCTATCCAGAGCGAAGCTGTTTTCCGTACCATGGTTAAAACACAACCTCCTATCGCACTTGCATAAGTATCCAATACTTAAATATATGCGAACTATGCCGTCGTGCGTGCCCTCCCACACACGTGCACAAGCGCAATACTAGTCTATTCCGCATTATCGATGTCCAGTCTCGATAATACTACTACGACTAGGGATATTTAATGATTAACCTTTGGGACTGATACTGCTCATATCATTCCTCAGTCCAGGTACTAATCATATGGACTTTCGCCATTTACAAGTCCAAAGTAAATAAATTTACAAAACGGCAAAAGGCAATTTCATTATCACATAGTTAATTTGTACAATAAACCAATATCATTTACAAACAGTGACGCTATGGGACATAATGTCTAACACCGGGAGCGGAAGAGTTTCCTTACTAGCTCGTACCTCTTCATCCGCTTATTGGTGCGGTGAAGATCACGCAATCTTGCCATCATGTTATAGGGATCCAAGTCCCTATTCTGGCGTCTGAAATGCTGGGTCATTGCAGCTAGCATAACTGACTGAGCTTGGTCACAATCTCACTATGAGTCTTCCATAACTCTAGCTCCAGTGGCTCGTGGTTTACTCAGGGCGGGAGAGGTCTCTGAATAGTATACAGTATCCTCTCAGCCCCAAGCACTATCTGAGGTTCATTTCCCAGTCGGCAAAGTTTGTCCCTTTGAAGACATTATCACCCATGATTATGTCGCGGATATTACCTTTGCCAGTCATCTTGACAACTATAGTCCAACTATAAAGTCAACGATGTTATGGGTACAGTCAAACTGTTAAAAAAAATAACAATATATTACTCCAACTAATTATTAAAATATTGACGAAAATGATTTTGAAAGACGCGTAAGGCTAAGTATCTGAACGAAATTGTAAATTCAATAATAGCCTCCCACTTTTTCTTCAAGTTTCTAACCCTCTGAGACAACTCGGGAATCTAATTTCCTAGTGGGCTAGGATCCCGTTAAATAACACACAACCTTGACTTTGCCAACAAGTTGTATGATATTAACTAGGTAGATCTCGAAGATCAATTGGATCCCATCCAATTCCTAGATCCGGTAGGTGGACATCCAAGTCCGAAACATATATATCTAATACATATGTCAATGTATCAAATACATTTTCCTAACCATTCCTATGAATCAACTAAGCCTTGGCTTGGCACAAAAAACCTAATGATTCCAGTTAAGCGGGACCCATTGACAAGGAAAATTTCGTAATCAATGTCGATGGACAATAAGTGATCTTGACTTTGGCCAACAAATCACAACTTGGACAGGACACCGATGTGGAACAAAACTCTCATGATTCAAACACATCCTCAATTGACAAAGGTCTTGACTTTGGCCAACAAACCCATGCCAATTTCGGATCTTGAGAAAGAATCATTCAACGGAAGGAAAATTGCTTAATATTGTTTGAGGGATTTTTCGCGTAATTGGCAACCAATTAATTTATCTTTGTTAGGTCTCATCATCATACACCCTTAAGCATGTTCTAAAACATCATAAAGCGCGTAAAGTAAAGTAATAGTGATATGCGGATGGATATATAAACAACTTGTTCCTAGAACAAATCACTCCCTTTCCTCTCCCCGCTAGCACTATTCTACTACTACCCAATCACATAATACAATAAGAGAAACCTCATTTACATTGAGGGGAATTAGGTGAGAAGAGAATACAAAGAGATAAAGAGATAAGGCTGGACACGCAGGTCCAATTTATAAAATTCCAAATTTACAATAACTTCTAAAATTACCCTTTCCCTTCTAATATCCATCCGATATACACTATTCATTCATCACATACATATATATTCAAACAAGACTGTTTTTACAACCAATCTAATCCAATTAATTAGTCTTTGTTAAAGTGATCATCCAATGTTCAAACAACGGTTTGATTTTGTGCGAGTCCACTCGATTGAGAATAAGTACATAAGGTACGAATTCGCGAATTATATCGAACTACTATTAAATCTAATTTAATTCGTATTCAATACTAATTCTATTATTAATTCCAAATTAAATGTTTACACTTTTAATATGGCTTTAAGACTTAGATTCTAAATCTAATCCTATTGGGTCTCAAAGCCCAACTAACATCCAATGTTTGAATTTAATTCAAGTCAAATGGGCTTAGCAATTGATTTATTAGGCTTGGGCTTTGGTCAATGTGGGTCAAACCCAATTACCAAGCCAAATAAGGAATCACCCTTAAGTGCCATAAAACCAATTTTAAGCCCATAAGGCCAATTAAAATTATTAAAGCCCATTAATTAAATTTTAATATTCCAAACATTAAAGTCCAATTAATTAAAGTGTAATACCAAGATTAATATATTAAACAAATATTTCAAAAATACCCATTTAATTTATTAATCATCAATTTTTCAAATAAATGTCCAACATTAATTTTAACAAAAATCAACTCCTTTACATGTCCTATGTATTCGGCCAAGGTGAGTTTTTTTGTGTCGATTTGTTTTTCAATCCGATTGAATTATTAATCTACGTCCCGTACACGTTCTAAGTCATCCAATGATCTTAACACAAAAATTTCAATCCACTCCAAGTAGCAACACATTCGGCCAAGGCATGAATTTGGGGGAAAAAATCATCCAATGCATTTTTCATAAATTGATTCCATATAACATCATGTTATATACATGCAAGCATACTTATTAATCAAATTTCACAAGAACATGCTTTAATCAATTTTGTCACACCTTTCGGCCAAGGTCAAAAATTTTTGGGAAAAATCATCCAATGCATTTTTCATAAAATTGATTCCATATAACATCATTTTATATACATGCAAGCATACTTATTCATCAAATTTCACAAGAACATGCTTTAATCAATTTGTCACACCATTCGGCCAAGGTCAAAATTTTGGGGAAAAATCATCCAATGCATTTTGCATAAAAAATTGATCCATATAACATCATTTCTATACATGCAAGCATACTTATTCATCAAATTTCACAAGAACATGCTTCAACCAATTTTATCAAATTTTAACCTAAAGTATTCATGCTTAACCATGGCTCAATGATACCATTGTTGGTTTCTATAATAGTCCCAAGGAAAGATTAAGCATACATGAAATACAATAAAGAATATATATAAAAGATGAAGTATGGCGGAATCATACTTACCAATCTTTGTGATGAAGAAAGATCAAGCCAAGATGGAAGCTCCAGGTAGATTAGGTTCGGCCAAGGAAGACAAGAAGAGGAAAGCTCCAAACTTTGTGTATTCCTTGCTCTATGATGGTTTCCCTATCACCTCTTTTGATCCCTTGAAGGTGCTAGCCTTGCATGTTCCAAACATCAACCTTTTCTTCAAGCTTTTGGAACCAAATTTGAAGAAGATGAAGACCAAAATGCATGCAGTTTTCGGTCAAGAGTGAGTGAGAGAAGAGAGATTTTTTTTTTTTTTTGATACCAATAATCAATTTATATTTATGCCATAATATTTATTAAATATAATAAATCTATGACACAAGCCATGCAAAGGCTTAGAGTGTCAAACACTCAAATCCATGCATAACATTTGAGTGAATATACACTATCACCATGCATGCATCATCAATAAAAATAAGCATATAATGACATGTGTCATGTGGGCCCCACACGTTTCCAAATGAAAGTGGGCCCACGTGCACTCACGCGTTCGGGGTTCGATATTTCCGAAATACCGAACTTACGTCGCGACGTTATTTAAATCGAATTTAAATAAATAATCGCGCCTAGCGAAATTATTATTTACGTCGCTAACGAATTAATTCTAAATTAACTCGTATGCCCGAATTAAAATCTAATTTTAATTTCGCGTCGAAATCGAATTTCGATTATTATATCGAATATAATAATTTTATCGATTAATTCCAAATTAATCGTTCTCTCTCTCTAAACAAGGTACTTTATCCGAGATAAAGTTCTCCGCAATTAATCCAAGATTAATTAAGTCCGATCAAATATCATAGGTGAATCTTCAGGAAGCGACCAAGAGATCTCCGGATATGTTGGCAGTAAATACGGTCGTCGGATAATCCGAACACGCACGTACCTCGTACTACGTTCTACCGATTCACAAGACAAGGTTGGCTTCTAGCAAAGCGCCATGTCTGCCCAATTCTCCAGAAATATTCTTATAGGAATATAAGATCTATATCAAGCGTAGTATACCGTAGTATTGCGTACATCGATCCAGTATCGGATGATCACATGCTAGGCCTGGGCTGGAGATGTGTCTGCCCCGTACGAAACATATATCGGACATCAAACAGCTAGTCTCTTTAAATCAGACAATCCTGACCTAGTCATATTGTCCCGACGATTGCAACCTTTTATAGAGTACTAGTTCTGTGTCCTGCGTGATCATCACCTCCATATGTCTGAAGCGATACTTCCATCTTGACATCACATCCAGTACACTACGATTCTCGATAAACCCAGAAGAGGTGTACACAGAACCGGTTAGGGTCCCCAACCACCAAAACCAAAGTTTACCGATTGTCGCAAGTACTAGCGATGTAAGTCTCAGGTTAAGACCATATACACCTACCCTGATGCGGCCTCCCATAGACACGCAGACATAGTACCAATGGGAATTCCGCGGGGTCTATCCAGAGCGAAGCTGTTTTCCGTACCATCGGTAAAACACAACCTCCTATTGCACTTGCATAAGTATCCAATACTTAAATATATGAGAACTATGCTGTTGTGCCCTCACAACGTGCACAAGCGCAATACTAGTCTATTCCGCATTATCGATGTCCAATCTCGATAATACTCCGGACTAGGGATATTTAATGATTAAACTTTTATAGATTGATACTGTCTCATATCATCTCAATCCAGTATTAATCATATGGACTTTCACCATTTATTAGTCAAAGTAAATAATATTACAAAACGGCAAAAGGCAATTTCATAATCACATAGTTAATATTGTACAATAATACAATATCATTTACAAACAGTGACGCTATGGGACATAATGTCTAACATGATGGAAACCCAGACGTAAATTGCGTAGCCGAATCCGAATGGACGGTAGTGCGGTCTGTACTTAGGATACAACTCCACGTACCACTTGAGTAAACGACACCTTCTCTTGTTTTGTGTTGCTTTTATTTATTTATTTTTCGTAACTTAAATTCTGCGCATGTTGCTTATTTCTGCATGACTCAATCGAGCGCATGGGCTTAGTAAGTGGAATGAAAGATCCCCTATGGGGAGGGGTTAAAGCCCTTTACCACAATGCTTTGCCGCGCCGGTTGATGTGTGTTCGGTTGGATGCAAGACACGTTCAATCAGACATACTTAGAATAATATGATTGTCTTTATGTTTGTATGCATAATGTGATGTGACGCGCATGGGCCTAGTATGTTGGTCTAAAGGTCATCTCTTTGAGAGATCAAGAGCCCCAAAAGGCCACCTTTACGGCAGTACTTCGCCGCGCCCCTTTATTTTGTTGTTTATGTATTGCGTCTCATTTCATGCATCAGGGCTATTCCCGTTCGAACGCGTTTACGAACGCAACTCGAACGCGCATGCATTTTTACCTTATCATGCATCAGGTCTCATTTCCGTTCGAACGCGTTTACGAACGCCATACGAACGCGAGCATTCTGTTTCATTTACGTTCGAACGCGTTATCAAACGCCATACGAACGCGAGCATCTGTTTCATTTCTGTTCGAACGCGTTTACGAACGCTACACGAACGCGAACCTTCTGTTTACCGTTCGAACGCGTTTACAAACGCTACACGAACGCGCACACACTGAACTGAGTCTGTCTTATCATATTCACACATAATTGCCTCTTGGTTGATCTTTCTTGTGTTATATAGCCACCGTATTATTTGTATTCTTGCATTTATCCATTCTATGTGTTCTTGGGATTGTATTCAAGCATGATTAGGCTGTTAGTAGGTTATTTGGTTAATAGGCTCATGAGATAGTACTCAAGCATGATTAGGTTGGTCTTAGTTTTCCCTATCATAGGATTGAAATATGTTCATGAGATTGTCATGTGATGTTGCATGTTGTGATGAACTTGTTGATGTATGCATATGAATCTAGAAGTATGATATTTTTGGAAATAAATGTTATTTAAGCCTGGTTAAATTATTACATAAATCCTTTTATTACAAGTGACATAAGTAAGGGACCATTCCGAACCCAACGGTTTGAGGTCTTCCCTTGCGAGGGGTGAGTGCGGCCTTAAATCTTTGTCCCGGTTCACACCGGGTGGCGACTCCATATTATTTAGTACTTCCCAACTAGTGCCGCGAGCCTAGAAATGGCGTCGCCCAGGTCCTGTTGTCCAAAGTCTGGCGACTCCACTCGGGATAGAGAATTGGCCCCGAAATATTGACTTGTGATGTTTGGATTTATGTTTTAATTGACCGTGTCTATAGTGGATAAAGTGAGGGTTTAATCAAAGGCATTTTGAGGCTAGGTAATGGTTTGGTGTCTTCCTTCATTCACTACCTTTCTAGAAGGAAAAGTTGGGAAGGCACCTAGATAGCCATCTACTCATAGCCTATTGTGATGGACTAATTTGGAGGACTCGTTGTTTATTCCTGACAACAAGCGATAAGAGCCTAAGAGGCTTGGGTATTTAAGTGAGCCTCGCTCCACCTTCCCTCTGGGGGATCTACAACGGGAAATCCATTTGACAGTCCGTCACACACCATAGCTCATTGGCACGTACCTTAGTGTATAAAAAAGGTGCGCCCACTTGGTTGCTCGAACCTTGAGTGGGGAGACCTAGTTGTGGGCCATCCTTCGCCAGTGAGAGCCTTTGTCTATACTCTTACTAACCCACCCATAGACCGGGTTGGCTAAAGTAACAATTATTTCCTTGGATATGTGCTTGTGGACCATCCTCATTTGGATGCAGTTGGACTATTGTCAGAAATGCGGGCTTGCTGGGCCATTTAAACTGGGGCAAGTTCGTACCTTATGACTATTCGGCCCAAAGCTTCTGAAATGTTGATGGGCCATACTGTAGAATTATTACTTTTGCATTATCTTCATTATATGTTTGTGTTTAGGAACATTATCATTTGGATACGGTTGGACTTTTTGCCATGAGATGTGAAATTGTTGGGCCATTTAAACTGGGACGAGTTCACTCCTATGACAGTTAGCCCAAAAGCTTCTGAAATGATGATGGGCCGATTTGTGTGAGAATTTTAATGAGTTGATATATTCCTTGTATCATATGCATCTCATGCACCCCATGCATACATACATCATGTTAACCCTTTGTGTTCTGAAAGCCATCATAGATACATGTTGGTTAGGGAAAAGGACAGACTTGTCAAAAGACCGAGCAGCCACCAAGAGTACTGGCAGAAGACCTAGCCCAACGGGATAGGAAACCCAATCATGCATGCATGCATACACGTAACATATTTGCATCCTTTTTGTGTTTGTTCTGTTTTGTAATAAAAGGTTTCAAAAGAAAAAAAGAAAGCGTCAAAAGACAAACCAATCAGGAACATCGACAGTACTGTATCAGTCTGGGGGCGAGGCCCGTATCAGTATCAGCCTTAGGGCGAGGCTCATATCAGTAGTATCAGTCTGGGGGCGAGGCCCATATCAGCAGTATCAGTCTTGGGGCGAGGCCCGTATCAGTATCAGTCTTGGGGCGAGGCCCATATCAGCAGTATCAGTCTTGGGGCGAGGCCCATATCAGTATCAGTCTGGGGGCGAGGCCCATATCAGCTGTATCAGTCTGGGGGCGAGGCCCATATCATATCAGTTTAGGGCGAAGCCCACATCATTCTGCGGCCGAGGCCCACATCAGCAGAATTTTGGAATGGATCCAGGGAATGAATCCCAGGGCCGAGGCCCACATCAGCAGAATTTTAGAATGAATCCAGGGAATGAATCCTAGGGACGAGGCCCACATCAGCAGAATTTTGGAATGAATCCGGGAATGAATCACAGGGCCGAGGCCCACATCAGCAGAATTTTTGAATGAATCCAGGGAATGAATCCCAGGGTCGAGGCCCACATCAGCAGAATTTTGGAATGAATCCAGGGAATGAATCCCAGGGCCGAGGCCCGCATCAGCAGAATTTTGGAATGAATCCGAGGGTCGAGACCCACATCAGCATCAATCTGGGGGCGAGGCCCATGTCAGTAGCAGTTGGGGCCGAGGCCCACTTCAGCAATCAGTTTTGGGGATGAGTCCCGGGTCGAGGCCCACATCAGCATCAATGTGGGGGCGAGGCCTATGTCAGTAGCAGTTGGGGCCGAGGCCCACTTCAACATCAGTTTTGGGGATGAGTCCCAGGGTCGAGGCCCACATTACATCAGATCATTTCTGCCGAGAATGGCACTCCGAGAATGGAGATATAGTCCGGGAATGGATAACTCGAGAATGAGCACGCCGAGGATGGCACTCCGAGAAGGAGAATATAGTCCGGGAATTGGCATTCAAGAATGAACAAGCCGAGGATGGCACTCCGAGAATGGAGATATAGTCCGGGAATGGGTAGTTCAAGAATAAACAAGCCGAGGATGGCACTCTGAGGATGGAGATATAGTCCGGGAATGGACATTTCAAGAATGAACAAGCCGAGAATGGCAATCCAAGAATGGATCAGAGTTCAAGAATGAACAAGTCGGAAATGACACCCGAGAATGGAGAATGGTCCGGGAATGGACAGTTCAAGAATGAACAAGCCGGGAATGGCACTCAAAGAATGGAAGCACGGTTCGGGAATGAACCACCTTACAGTAACGGTTCGGGAATGAACCACCTCACATAACAGTTCAGGAATGAACAACTTACAGTAACAGTTCGGGAATGGACCACTTACAGTAACAGTCCAGGAAGAAAGCCTGCATTCAGCTCAGTACGGGAATAAAGCCCACATTCAGTACAGTACAGGAAGAAAGCCTACAAACTCGGGAATAAAGCCCACATTCAGTATAGTTCGGGGACAAAGCCCACAGTTAACACAGTCAGGAACAAAGCCCAGGGGAATAAAGCCTCATGTCAGGTATAGTTTGATAACAAAGCTCAAGAGGAAGAAAGCCTCATATCAGTATAAGTTTGAGAACAAAGCTCGGAGGAATAAAGCCTCATCTCAACAGTTCGGGATAAAGCTCGGGCGGAATAAGCCTCATCTCAACAGTTCAGGAATAAAGCTCGGGAGGAATAAAGCCTCATCTCAACACAGTTCGAGAATGAACAAGCCGGGAATGGCAATCCAAGAACGGAGCAGAGTTCAAGAATGAACAAGCCGGGAATGGCACCCAAGAATGGAAGCACGGTTCGGGAATGGACCTGCTTACAGTAACATTTCGGGAATGGACACCTTACGATAACGGTTCGGGAATGGACCACATCACAACACGGTTCGGGAATGAACCAGGGGTCGCAGCACCCACCACCCAAATCAACTCAACACATGGTAAGTCAAGTGGCAGCTGGCGAGCCAGTAAGTAGAAATGCATTGCATAACTTTGATAGGATTGTCACTGTTGCACATTACACAAGTCCCATCAAGTGGGGGCGACTGTAGGCACTGCATTTTTACACATAAGTCCCTATGATGAGTCTCATTTTGGAGACACTACCTTTTAAGTCACGGAGGTCACGAGAAACGGACATCGGAAGGGGAAATTCAGAATAAACAAGGTTCACTGTTTTCGTTAGTGCTGCGTTCATGTTTACGTTCGAACGTCAAACGGATTGCGGGCGTTCATGCTGCGTTCGAGGAAGTGTTCGAACGGTGTCGGTAATTCTGGTTTTGCTGCTAGCCTCACATCCAGCCCAATTAGCCCCCCAAAGCCCATAAAACACATCCCAATTTAAATAAATAAATATTAAGTAAAACATTAACTAAATAAGATAATAATTAAATTAATTAAATAATTAAATAAAACATATACCAAACATAAAATAAGCAATTACCAACTTAAACTAAAATCATGCCTAATTTAAAAACAAATCACATACTAAATCAAAAATATAATCATACCAAGTTAAAATTAATCAACCAATATATTCCTAACTTAAATATTGTATTCCTAAACCAAGCCAATCAAATATTCAACCTTCCCTATCTACCAAGATTTGTCCCCCCCTCAATCTTTGACTTCCCTTAACCAAACCAAATCAAATCCCTCTTTAATTAGCCAAATCCATTTCCTTGTCAAGCCCAACCCTTTTCCTATAAAAAGAACCCTTCACCAACCTTCTAGTCCTAGTCCCTAGCTCATACACAACACACAAGAAAATTACAGGAAGAATACACCTAAAAAAACAGTAAGCAAAAGATAAAGAGGAAACGGCAGCGAAACCACAAGGAAACAATAGCAAAAGACGGAGAACGACGACTCAAAACAGTAAGAACAACGAACGAGAACATGAACCGGGAGAGTTTCGGAGCATCCACCCTTCCGACGATCATGTACCGTACATCCGAGAGGTGATTTAAAAGGTTAGACTGAGGGTACCTTTTCATTAGTTTATATTCGTTTTTGTTATTATTATTGAATTATATTCGCATGAGAGTCGTTTATGGATGCATGTTGTGGCTTGAATGAAATAGAAGAGTGTCGTCTCTTGTGGTATATAGGATGGAAACCCAGACGTAAATTGCGTAGCCGAATCCGAATGGACGGTAGTGCGGTCTGTACTTGGGATACAACTCCACGTACCACTTGAGTAAACGGCACCTTCTCTTGTTTTATGTTGCTTTTATTTATTTATTTTTCGTCACTTAAATTCTGCATGTTGCTTATTTATGCATGACTCAATCGAGCGCATGGGCTTAGTAAGTGGAATGAAAGATCCCCTATGGGGGGGGTTAAAGCCCTTACCACAATGCTTTGCCGCGCCGGTTGATGCGTGTTCGGTTGGATGCAAGACACGTTCAATCGGACATACTTAGAATAATATGATTGTCTTTATGTTTGTATGCATAATGTGATGTGACGCGCATGGGCCTAGTATGTTGGTCTAAAGGTCATCTCTTTGAGAGATCAAGAGCCCCAAAAGGCCACCTTTACGGCAGTACTTCGCCGCGCCCCTTTATTTTATTGTTTATGTATTGCGTCCCATTTCATGCATCAGAGCTGTTCCCGTTCGAACGCGTTTACGAACGCAACTCGAATGCGCATGCATTTTTGCCTTATCATGCATCAGGTCTCATTTCCGTTCGAACGCGTTTACGAACGCCATACGAACGCGAGCATTCTGTTTCATTTATGTTCGAACGCGTTATCAAACGCCATACGAACGCGAGCATTCTGTTTCATTTCCGTTCGAACGCGTTTATGAACGCTACACGAACGCGAACCTTCTGTTTACCGTTCGAACGCGTTTACGAACGCCACACGAACACGCACACACTGAACTGAGTCTGTCTTATCATATTCACGCATAATTGCCTCTTGGTTGATCTTTCTTGTGTTATATAGCCAACCGTATTATTTGTATTCTTGCATTTATCCATTCTATGTGTTCTTGGGATTGTATTCAAGCATGATTAGGCTGTTAGCAGGTTATTTGGTTAATAGGCTCATGAGATAGTACTCAAGCATGATTAGGTTGTTCTTAGTTTTCCCTATCATAGGATTGAAATATGTTCATGAGATTGTCATGTGATGTTGCATGTTGTGATGAACTTGTTGATGTATGCATATGAATCTAGAAGCATGATATTTTTGGAAATAAATGTTATTTAAGCTTGGTTAATTATTACATAAATCCTTTTATTACAAGTGACATAAGTAAGGGACCATTCCGAACCCAACGGTTTGAGGTCTTCCCTTGCGAGGGGTGAGTGCGGCCTTAAATCTTGTCCCGGTTCACACCGGGTGGCGACTCCATATTATTTAGTACTTCCCAACTAGTGCCGCGAGCCTAGAAAAACGGCGTCGCCCAGGTCCTGTTGTCCACAACTTCCCGGCAACGGCGCCAGAAACTTGACACGCTCGAAAAGTGGTCTTTTACTCCAATGTATAAGAGTGTTGAAGTAATAAAATAACTCGGAAAGTACGGGGTCGATCCACAGAGAAGTGATTTAGCAAAATAGAATAATGAACAGTGCGGGAATGAAAAGTTTGCTTTGTTGAAGTAGTTGGAGGATTTTAGGTTAGAATACAATAATAAAAAGAAATGCTGGAGTTTTGGGATCCACTTTTAGTCTTTTAAACATTTAGAAATCTCGCTTTATCATAATTTATAAATTGTCATTTTTACCCATTTAATTTATTACAGGAATTAATTATGTCAATAAAAAAAACCAGCCATAAAAGCGGTAGTCATTTCTGTCCATACTTAGTCATACCAAGGTACTAAACATGCCAAGAACATAGAACCAGCCATAAAGGTTGTGATACCGTTTGTCTATAACAAGTCCTTCCAAGGTACTTAATTATGCCAAAATCGTATAAAACCGGCCATAAAGGTGGTATAAAGATAAAACCGGCCATAAAGGTGGTATAAAGATAAAACCGGCCATAAAGGCGGTATAAAGATAAAACCAGCCATAAAGGCGGTATAAAGATAAACCCACCATAAGGCGGTATAAAGATTGTCAATAATTAATTTAGATTTAAATCAAGTTTTAATCATTAGATTTCAATTTATTTATTATAATAAAAGCGATTTTTAATCTATGTTCTCATTATAAAAGCTTCACCCTTACTCCAGCAGAAAAGAAATTAGCTGCTCATTTTGTAATAAAACATATTCGTACTTTTATTATTGAAAGAAAAAGACATTACAAAAAGTTTTAAGTAAATAAACAAACAAGACACTCTCTCTCCAAGAATTACAGAGGAATCAGAAAAGTAAGTATGAAAATTTCTAATGCCGGACGCTCCTATTTATATGAAACTTGGCCGCCCAGACCAGCGAATGCATGTTGTCGACACGTGTCAAAGAATGGTGCAGCCACGTTGGGGACACGTGTCAGAGAATGGTGAAGCCACATTGGGGACACGTGTCGCGACGTAAAGGTTCCACGTGTCACGATGTGCTTGCAGAATTTACTACGTGCTTGTAGAATTTATGACGTGCTTGCAGATTTTACGACGTGCTTACAGATTTTACGATGTGCTTGTAGAATTTACGACGTGCTTGCAGAATATTTTTTTCATGTCTGATTTGTCCCGTCAAGCTTCCGAATAGTATTTTTCCTGACAAAATATAAAATAACACAGTAAAAGCACTCAAAGCATAACTTTAAAATATTTACACAAATGTGTCAACTTAAGGGGATTAGTGAAACTATAAGTGTAAAATGATTAACTTATCGTCTAATAAATATGCACTTTTTAATATTCATCATTAATGCACCAGAAGGGGTAAAGCCTATTGGTTGCAAATGGGTCTTCAAGAGGAAGACCGACATGGATGGCAACATACAAACGTACAAAGCTAGGCTTGTAGCGAAGGGGTATCGTCAACGAGATGGTGTCGATTATGACGAAACTTTTTCACCTATTGCCATGATTAAATCCATTCGGATAATGTTTGCTATTGCTGCATATTTCGATTACGAGATATGGCAGATGGACATCAAAACCGTTTTTCTTAACGGAAACCTTTTGGAGGATGTTTATATGCAACAGCCTGACGGTTTTGTTGTACCAAAACATGCGAACAAGGTTTGCAAGTTAAATCGATCCAGGTTGGACAATTATGACCCATAGCGTCACTATTTGTACAGATCATGCTGTTGTTGAACAAATTAACTATGTGACAAATGAGATTGCTCTCTTATCATTTGTGATTAGATCACCAAGATGTATAAATGATAGGAGGTCCTTATGATTTGTTCCTGGATTGAGAATGATATGAGACAGTATCAGTCCACGAAGGATAAATCATTAAATATCCCTAGTCAGAGTATTATCGAGATTGGACATCGATAAATGTGTAAAAGACTAGTATTACACTTGTCCACGTTGTGAGGGCACAAAGGACATAGTTCTCATATATTTGGGTATAGGATACTCATGCAAGTGTAATATGAGGTTGTGTTTTACCGATGGTACGGGAAACAGCTTCGCTCTGGATAGACCCCTCGGAATTCCATTGGTAGTATGACTATGTGTCTATGGAAGTTCGAAATCAGGGTAGGTGTATTTGGTCTTAACTTGAGACTTGCACTGCTAATACTTGCGATAACTCAATATATTTTGGTTTTGGTCGTCCAGGGCTTTAACAGGTTCTGTGTGCGCCTCTGGTGGGTATATTGAGAATCGTAATGTGTTGGGTGTGATGTCAAGACAGAAGTATCACTCCAGTCATATGGAGATGATGATCGCGTAGGGATACAAAACTGGTTCTCTAAAGGGTTGCAACCATCAGGATAATATGACTTGGTCATGATTATCCGATAATAAAGAGACTAGTTGCTCGTAATCCGATATATGCTTCGTACGGGGCAGACATTGTACCAGCCTCATGCCTTGCATGTGATCATCCGATACTGGATCGAAATATGCAATACTATGTATACTACGCCTGGTATAGATCGTTTATTCCTGTAAGCATGTTTCTGGAGAATTGGGTAGGCATGGCGCTTTGCTAGAAGCCAACCTTGTCTTGTAAATCGGTACAAACGTAGTACTAGGTACTTACGTGTTCGGATAGTCCGACGACCGAATTTACTGCCAACATATCCGGGGATCTCATGGGTCGTTTCCCGAAGATTCACCGATGACGTATGACTCACACTTTATTAATCTGGGATTAATTAGACGAGAGAGAAAATTAATTTGGGATTAATTGCGGAGATATTTTATCTGGGATAAAATATTATTTAAAGAGAGATAACAATTAATTTGGATTAATCGATAAAATAATATATTCGATATATTATACGAAATTGGATTTTGACGCGGAATTAAAATTAGATTTTAATCCGGGCGAACGAGTTAATTTTGAATTAATTCGTTTGCGACGTGAATAGTGATTTCGCTAGGCATAATCATTTAATTACGTCGCAACGGAAAATTCGTTAATTTGGAATTAGTGAACCCGAGCCCGGGATTCTTTGTGAGCGCATTCGCATTTCGAATTCGAGTGCGGCAAGCAAGTCAAATCAAGCGTCAAATTATTAGTCACATCAAACGTCAAATCATTAGTCACTTTGAGTGATGTGACAACTTGTCACTTGATTGATTAATTGATGTGACTTGATGGAAGTTGATGGTGGAGTGTAATACACTCAAGTGTGATGGCATGATAGACATTTAATATATTTTAAATGTTTGTATTTGTTTTGATTTTAAAATCAATTATTTGATTTTTTAAAAAAAACAAAAGTGGTATTATATACACTTTTTCACACAACCATCACAACTCACTCTCTCTCTTTTCTCTCCCTCTCATCCAAGCCTATGCTGGATTTTTTTTCTTCTGGTTTTGGCTTACTGCCGAGAGCTAA
The DNA here is from genome assembly GCA_019454045.1 of Zanthoxylum bungeanum. Classification (NCBI taxonomy): domain Eukaryota; kingdom Viridiplantae; phylum Streptophyta; class Magnoliopsida; order Sapindales; family Rutaceae; genus Zanthoxylum; species Zanthoxylum bungeanum. The sequence continues at coordinate 17,383 of SKCR01008661.1, forward strand.
AGGAAGCAAAAGTGTGATGTTTTGTGGCAAAAACATCAAGAGCTAGCACTCCGAGAGACATGCGAAGGTGATAGGGAAGTCCACCCATGAGCTTGGGATCATTTCACAAAGCTTTGAGCTTTCATGGAGGATCAAAGCCGCAATGGAGAGCCAAACTGCAGCTCACTGCCGAGAGGACCAGAGGGCATAAAATTAAGTTTTGTTGTCTACCGCGTCGCTCAACCGATCGATGTAAGTATTCCGCAACTTCCTCGATTTATATTCGCAAATATTTCAATGCTGGTTATTCGATCCTCGGGACCGTAGAAACTCCAACATGTTGTATAATATGACCCATAGCGTCACTATTTGTACAGATCACGGTGTTGTTGTACAAATTAACTATGTGACAAGGAAATTGCACTCTCATCATTTGTGATTAGATCACCATAGATGTATAAATGAAGAGAGGTCCATATGATTAATTCCTGGATTGAGATGATATGAGTCAGTATCAGTCCACGAAGGATTAATCATTAAATATCCCTAGCCGGAGTATTATCGAGACAGGACATCGATAATGCGGAATAGGCTAGTATTGCACTTGTGCGCATTGTGAGGGCACGACGGCATAGTTTTCATATATTTAAGTATTGGATACTTATGCAAGTGCGATAGGAGGTTGTGTTTCACCGATGGTACGGGAAACAGCTTCGCTCTGGATAGACCCCTCGGAATCCCATTGGTATTATGACTATGTGTCTATGGGAGTCCGACATCAGGGTAGGTGTATTTGGTCTTAACCTGAGACTTGCACCGCTAATACTTACGATAATCGGTAGACTTTGGTCTTGGTGTACAGGGCTTTAACCGGTTTTCTCGTACCACCACTTCTGGGTTTATCAGAGAGTCGTAGTGTATTGGGTGTGATGTCAAGACGGAAGTATCACTTCAGTCATAGTGGAGATGATGTAACGTAGGATACGGTACTAGTGCTCTTGAGTGATGCGCATCCAATCATGATTTTTTATGACCAGGTCATGAATATCTGATTATAGAGACTAGTTACCAGACATCCGACATGTGCTTCGAACGGGGCAGACACTTATCCAGCCTCAGCCCTAGCACGTGACTATCCGATACTGGGCCGATATACACAATACTACGGTATACTACGCTTGATACAGATCTATATATTCCTGTAAGAATATTTCTGGAGAATTGGGTAGGCATGGCGCTTTGCTAGAAGCCAACCTTGTCTTGTAAATCGGTATAAACGTAGTACGAGGTACTTACGTGTTCGGATAGTCCGACGACCGTATTTACTGCCAACATATCCGGAGATCTCATGGGTCGGTTCCTGAAGATTCACCGATGACGTATGACTCGCACTTTAATTAATCTGGGATTAATTCGATGAGAGAGAAAATTAATCTGGGATTAATTACGGAGATATTTTATCTCGGATAAAATATCGTTAAAGAGAGAGAACGATTAATTTGGAATTAATCGATAAATTAATATATTCGATATATTATAACGAAATTAGATTTCGACGCGGAATTGAAATTAGATTTTAATTCGGGCGAACGAATTAATTTAGAATTAATTCGTTAAGCGACATGAATAGTGATTTCGCTAGGCGTAATCATTTAATTACGACGCAACGGAAAATTCGTTAATTTGAATTAGCGAACTCGAGCCCGGGATTATTTGTGAGCGCATTCGCATTTCGAATTCGAGTGCGGCACGCAAGTCAAATCAAGCGTCAAATCGCAAGTCACATCAAGCGTCAAATCACATGTCACTTTGAGTGATGTGACATTTGAGTGATTGATGTGAGTTGATGTGAGATGAAAGGAAGCATTAAATGCTTTGCTTTTTGAAATTGAAAATGGTAAATGACTTATTTAATTTTTGGAAAATATAAATAAACCTTTTACAATTTTTCTTTTTCTAATTTCATTTCTCTCTCTCTCTTTTTACGGTATTAGGTTTTGGAAACCTTTCCCTCCTCTCTTTCCTCTCTTATTCCTCACGCCCAAGGGGCTGCTGCCTTCCTTTCTTTTTCTGGTTCAAGACCGAATGCAGTGAAGGGAGAAAAGAAGTAATCTTGTTGCAAGATAAAAGTGCTAGCACACTCATGGAGACATATCAAGGTGATAGGGAAGTGATTTCATGAGCTTGGAATCCATTGTTGAAGCTTGGAGCTCGAAGATGAAGATGGAGTCCACAAACCCACCATGACCGAATCTTGAAGCCCAAACCAGTGGGTTTACCGTGAGCATGACAGAAGAGGAGAAGGCAGTGCGTTCGTGGTTCATCTTCGGAGCATCCAACCGATCATTGTGAGTCTTTTCCGCACCTCATATGATATGTATTCAACTCGTTTTTGCATGATTTATGATCCTTGGGACTTGATTGAAACTCAACAATGGTATCAGAGCCATTTGTGCATAAAACGAATTTATGGTTCTTAGCAAAATTTGGGGCTTTTTGATTTAAGCATGATTTTGACAAATTATTTGTTTAAGAATGCTTTTATATGAATAAATTAGAGTTATATGTAATCAATTTGAAGAAAATTAATTGGATTGATTTTCCCCAATTTGCTTATTGTTGGCCAAAACTTTAATTTGGGTAAACTCAATTTGAGCATCAAATGATTAAATTGTTTAGTATAGTATGCTTGAATGAGGTTGAATTGATGTTGTGCATAATCAATTCATGAAATTTAGTTGGATCCATTTTTCCTTCCTTCCCCAATTTTGGGCATGACAAATTTGGGTAAACTTGATTTTGAGCATGTTTAATGAAATTGGATGATTTAGAATGCTTAAATGTTGTTTAATTGATGATTGATTAGATCAATTTGATGAAAAAGTGTTTGGAACAATTTTCCCCAATTTGCTTGTGATGGCCGAAAATATGAACCCTAATATTGTCTTGGATTTTGATTTTTTTTGTTCATTGGATGACTTGGAAATCATTTAGGGATGTTGATTTATGTTTGATTGGGTTCAATTGGATTGAATTTGATTTGGGCATATTTTTCCTCTTTGGCCGAGACTTTAGCATGTGTTAATTGGGTTTGATTTTGATCAAATTATGTTGGACATGATTCATTGATGTTAAGCATGATTAATTGGACAAATTTAGTGTTTTGGAAACTTTGATTTGGGTAATTAATAATGCTATACACTTTAGGTAATTTAATTGGAAAATTTGGAATTTTGAAATTAAATTATTGGGCCTTAAAATTGGATTTGGGCTTTTAAAGTTGTTATTGGGTTTATGGACTTTGTTGTACAAAGTTGGTTTAGGCCAAAATTGGTTGGATCCAATTAGACCCAAAACCGCTTCCAAAAGGCCCAAATGCGACTAATGAACCTTTAACGTTTAATTGGGCCTAATGGGCCTAAATTAATTTATGGGCTTATGGGGTAACTCCCGGATTGGACTTTGGTTGTGGGTTTGACCCGAGTTGACCAAAAGTCCACGCCTCAAGAAATTAATTAAAAGCCCATTGGACTTTAATTAAATTAATATTGGATATTAATCGGGCTTTGAGACCCGTAACGATTAAATTTGGAATTTAAGTCGTAAAGGTTTATTTAATAAAGTGTAATATTAATTTGGAATTAAATAATGAATTAGAATTAAATGCGTATTAAATTGGATTTAATTATGTAATTTAATTTAATTCGTAGAAATCGTACTTTGAGTACGTGTTCGCAATACGAGTTTGACTCGAACAAAATCAAATCTTTGTTTGAACATTGGATGATCACTAATTATCAGATTAATTAATTTGATTAGATTGATTGATAACATGCTTGTATGAATACATGGTTGTGATGTTTGAATAATGTATATCGGATGGATATTAGTCGGGTGGGGCGATTTTGGAAGTTGTAATAAATTTGATTTATTAATTGGACCTGCGAGTCCAGCCTTATCTCCTATTTCTTTGTATTCTCTTCTCACCTATTCCCATCAATGTAAGTGAGGTTTCTTTAGAAGTGTAGTGTAATGGGTAGAAGAAATATTTGTGCTAGCGGGAGAGAGAAAGAGAGAGATTTGATCTAGGATCAATGTAAAATATCCATCCGCATATCATTATTATTTTATCATATGCGGTTTATTATGTGTTTAGAATGCATGTTTAAGGGTGTATGATGATGAGACCTTAACAAAGATAATAAATTGGTTGCCAATTTGCACGCGAAAAACCCTCGTTAAATATCAAGCGTTTATTTTCCTTCCATTGAGTGATTCTTACTCGAGATCCGAGATTGGCAGGGGTTGTTGGCCAAAGTCAAGCCCTTGTCCGTCGAAGATGTGTTTTAATCACGAGGCTTTGTTCCATATTGGTGTCGTGTCCAAGTTGTGGTTTGTTGGCCAAAGTCAAGACCACTTCTTGTCCATTGACATTGATTACGAAGCTTCCATGTCAATGGGTCCGCGCTTGACTGGGATCACTAGGTTTGTTGTGCCAAAGCCAAGGCCTAGTTGATTCAGAGGAAAAAGGTTAGGGTATATATTCGATATATAGGCATATATATGATATATATTTAGGACTTGGATGTCCACCTACTGGATCTAGGAGTTGGATGAGATCCAATTGATCTTAGAGATCTACCTAGTTAATTATCATACAATTTGTTGGCCAAGTCAAGATTGTGTGATATTTAACGGGATCCTAGCCCACTAGGAAACACGGTTTCCCGAGTACTCGACAGAGGGTTAGAGGCTCGACGAAAAATAGTGGGAGGCAAGAATTGAATTTGCAATACTCGTTCAATTACTTACTCGCCATACGCGCTCATTTAAATTATTTCGTCATTAGATTAAATATTAGTTGGACTAATATTTAAATTGTTGTTTTAATAAACAGTTGGACTGTATTATACTTGATTATATATAATTGGATTATATTAATCAATATATTTGAATTAATTAATTTCAGTTTACAGTTGATTTTATAATTGGATTATATTTGATTATATAGTTGGACTATTATAATCATTATAATATATATAGTACCACTAATCGTTGATTAAATAGTTGGACTATTGTAATCAAGAAAATTGAAAAGTTGGATATTTAAAATATAATCTAGGATTAAAATATTTTAAATAATTTAATTTTCAAATTGGGAATAAATAATAGGTTACTTTATTTGATAAAATAACTTATTATACCTTAAGCCCTAAATTAAGCAAAATAAGTAGAGCATAAAATCTTTGGAAGATTTATGTGATGATGACTTTAATGCTTAATTTAATATACTTGTCATAAATCTAATTTTAGATTTAAGAAGTATTAAATTGCAATTTATAATTCTTGGAGAATTAATTGACTATTCTAGAGGAGATAAAGTCAAAGTTTGCAATTGGGCATGTAGCACGAGGTGCACATCGTTTCGATATTCCGAAACCCAAGGCTTGGCCAAAGGTTTGTGAAATATTGAAAAGATAATTGACATATCCCAAAGTGACTACCATTTGGATATGGAAGACACGAAGGAATTAAAGAAAGGGCGAGGCTCTAACTTTAAAAATATTTGTCAAAGTTATGTTCACTACTAGTATTGAAATTAGATTTTAATACTTAGTGTGGTACATAAAATATATTTATTGATGTTCAGATCTGCTTTGAGCAGGATACTGACTTCAAGCTGAGATTGCTCTGCGAATCGCAAACGGGACGAAAGTCGCTGTTTCGACCGTAGATACCTAAGTTTAGGAACTACCCTTTGGGTATATACTTAAATTAGGAACTGTTATAATGTAACTAGTTTGACTAGAGACATTATCTCTATATCAGTGTTTAATCCGTTGCGGATAAAACCTTTATATTATAGAACACTAAGTGTTTTATTATATAAAGATGATACTGAGATAAATACATTAGATGTAAATAACAGAATTTATATTTTGAATGTAAATAAAATCTCAAACATATAATGACAAATAAATAGCTCAAATTGATTTGATCAATAGAGACTTATTTGTGGCATTGTTGTCTAGGACACAATTTAACGAGACTCGTATATCCACACTTTTGAAGAGTGGGTACTAGGACTGATTTGACTATTCAAATAAGGTCTACGAATCTAGTTTATTAGGTAAAGTACCTAAAATACTATTTACTTGGTAATAGTATAAGGGCCACCGACCTGTTGGCCCTATTCAGGTGAAGTAAGTGGGCCCATATCTAGCTAGGCTAGATGTGAACATGAATATTTCGTGACCTTAAACGGATGTGGCATCACGTTATGGTTATGTGTTTCTTTTGAAGAACACAAATCGGAAACTTTTAGAGTTTCGACACGAAATAGACAAACAGATCGGCTATAGTATTATACCGTCACGGTAAGACCGTAATGAAAATACTTAAGCAATAAGTTTCTGATATACTTCAAGAGTATAGTATGTTGGTTTCTATAATATGTCCCAAGGAAAGATTAAGCATGTGAAA
>SKCR01008662.1:0-23899 GCA_019454045.1 Zanthoxylum bungeanum
CGAGAGATTCCCAATAAATCTTCGCAGAAGTCATGTCTTTGTACACATTGTACAGGGTATTGTCAAGTCCTCCCAAGAGGTAGTTATTGCACAAGAAGTCGTCTGGCGATCATGTCTCTTCTCGCAGTTGGTTGGCTGTTTCCGTTTCTCCTTCCACATAACTCGGAGGATCTTTGAGGTACTTAGCCAACTGCAGTGTTTTCAGATAGAATAACATTTTGCTCTGCCATTGTTTAAAGTTTGCTCCACCAAACTTTTTCGGTTTCTCCCTATGAGCGACAGGTACTGTGATATTTCCACTAGCCATGTGTAACTGGAGAAATCAACAGTAATCAATAAGTTTACAAAAGATAAATTACACAACGATCAAACGTATGATCTTGTTTAAGTGATATACTAAGAGTCCACTCGTTGTTATATTGGACAGTATACCAAATAACACAAGTCCTTGAATTTACGACTAATGTTTCTTATGATAAATGAATAAAGGAATATTCCCAAATGACGAGGGGGTCCGGAGTAACCACTTAAATCCATGCCCATTTAGGCTCTTATCACCCTGTTGACAGAATATCCTTTAACACTTTCTCAATAGAAAATCTTAGACATTCAAACTTAGTATTACACTTTAATTCACAATACAATAATAAATATGTGTAAATTTGAATGTGTATATGTATAAGTCAATCAAGCATGGACGGAATTATTTGTATAAAGTTATACTTTTAATTCTCAGCCAAGTATGCAACACATAATTAATTTTCAATTTTATCACTATGTGTATGCTTGTGATAATTGAATTCCCTAATATTAACTTAAACCTATACTACCAAGTTTATAATAATACAATATATGATTTTACCGAGTTAACATTATTGTATATATGTTATACATGTATATCATATGGTATTATTAATTAATTTAAGTCTATGTTATTATTTTTGAATCAAAAATAATTCCAAGATTAATTTCGTTAGTGTCACGTTCGTTAATCCATTCGAACGAAACTTTCCAGTGAGTTCATGTTCGTGTAGCGTTCGTAAACATGTTCGAACGAAGTTTTCCAGAGAGTTCGCGTTCGTGGTGCGTTCATAAACACGTCGAACGAAATTTTCCAGAGAGTTCACGTTCGTGGTGAGTTCGTAAACGCGTTCGAACGTTCTTTTATAGAAGACTAGCGTTCGAGTTGCGTTTGAAGACGCGTTCGAATGAAACTGAATAAAATAAAATTTTTGCCTAAACGTTCGTCGGGCGTTCGAACGCCCATACTTATTTTTCATGCACATAACACATTTTCCAGAAAATTGATAATTAAAACATGTAAAATTTCATCTAACAAAACTTAAAATGTAATAAGTTCTTAAGATTGTTGGAGAATATGTGTCTTTAAACGAAATTAATATGTATCAATCAACTTAAAACATTCACTTACATGCATCAATTTAACATGCATTAATCAATTAACTTAATTAAAAAAAAAAATAGAACTTAACCCATGAAACTTAGAAAAACCTGGAGAAATTGAAGATGATGAAACAGAATCCAAGTCGAGTTGTCTATGTCCTTAAGAATTTATTAGCCTCGCCTCGGTGCTCAACGGATGGTTTTGTGGTTAACGTTCTCTCAGGATTACTTGGATACTTCTTGTAGAAGGGGCACTCCTCTCACAAGAACTTGAACAATGAATAGGGAGTAAACTTCTCTCTTTTCTAAATGACTTTCTATGCAATGGTAGACTTGTATGATTTTTCTATATTTTAAGAATGAACCCAATGCCCTTTTATATATGCATGGAAGGGTGTCTTTGAGGAAACCCTTTAGCTTGTGGTATAACCCTCTTTAGTGGTAGTCTTTAAATTTACTACCATCACTCTCCAAAAGGAAACATCTTTTAAAAGAAAATGAAATGAGAAAATCATTGTCACTTTCAAATTCAAATATTATTTGTATAAAACAAAAAACAGGGAAACTGCTGCATAAGATGGAGATTTGGGAAAAGTGGACACTAGTGGAGAAGTAAACATGGAGACCACAATAACACCTGATGATGTTATAAGGGTAGGGGGGATTTGGAGCAAGAGATGATATCAGTAGTCTAGACTCTAGAATCTAGATAGATATGTTGCTTGGTTGATATCGATAAGATCTTTTCTCAAGGAAATAACAGAAACACCTCTCATACTCTAATTCTATAAGACATACATACACCTTTTCACATTTCCAGTCATCAACATTAACATTTTTGTATTAAGACTTACGATAGAAGCAGTCACTAGTAAAGTATTAAGACTTGGTCAGCCATCAGCATACTTTTTGAATTTGAGTAATAATAAAAGCTGGTCAGATTAATCGGAAATTTCCAGAAGATTAATCGATAAGAGTAACGTTATATTTTATATGACAGGATTAAAAAAATTTAAAATACGTTTTTCAATATCCTCCAAAAATCATTAAAAATATTCATTTATTACAAAAAAAAACAGTTAAACAATTGAAATCCTTGTAAAAGGAAAAAAAAATGAGGAAAAAAAAATTGAATATTTTATATTCATTACGACTGGGCATTTAACGGTGAGATTTATCTTCTTCTTCTTCATCCACATATGATTATGCTCAACTCACGGCCAAATGACTGCAGTTCCTATAAATAACATTTGCCTAATACAAGAAAACTCCACAAAAAAGTGTCTCATTGAATTAGTAGTTAAGAAACCTCTTTACGACGGGACGGCAGCAGATTTCTTCAACTTCTTTGGTGGTGGATTTCCTCCAGAAACCACCACATATGAATAGAAACACAGCATTGCGGCACTGTGATAGGCGAGAAACAACAAATATACTTGTTATATTGAGTAACAACACCAATTTATCATTGGTTAACTAAAACTGTGAATCCGCATATAAATTACCTAATGGCGGCATAAAATCCTGTTGGAAATAGCTTCTTTGTCTGCACCCACATATCATTATATAGTTAGGTTTATCAACAAAGAAAAATTTATAAACAATCAGTTAGCCTAAGGGTGAATCATGTGATTACTACCAATGAGTAGGCTTCAAAGTTCTGCCTTACGAGGACTGCTGAGAGCACTGCAATTTCACAAAGATGTGGTACCATAAGATAAGCTTTGAAAGATGTGCAATGTCTATATCGAACACATGATAAAACACAAATGGATTTCTAACATCTTAATTTACATAAGAGAAAATTCAGATAACTGCTATCATAAATTGACATTGCTAATTGTTCCTAAACTGAAAATTAAGTGATATGAATTCATCTTTGTTGGGAAAGGAGAACCGGTAGTTAATAGTCAATGACGCTCAAACCATATTTGGCTACACTATTTTCTTACATCATTGACTATTAACAACAAATTCATCTTTGGATAAGGTTTCAATTGTAGTGTGAGATTGACAATATTCTTTCTACCCTCTCAACATCATGCTTTTCTCACAAGTATCTCATTGAATGCAAGGCCCTGGACTTCACATGTGTACTGAAATAACTCAAACTCATGATGTCATCTCCATCACATAGACATACTCGAGTCTCATTTATATCCTTGGAATTGAACCTAAAGGGAAAATGAAAACATCTTTAATTAAATCCAAAGAGCAACTGCTGAACTACTGAAATAACTCAAACTCATGACTGAAGTTTAATTGCAGAAGGTCTCTAAAATTATCTATAGATTTAAAAGGAAGAGCTATATAAAAGGTTCAAAAACCTGCAGACTTCTTCCTGCTCTAATTTTTACCAGTGTGTTAGTTGGTTAATTTGCCCTTCCATGAAAGGAACAAATAGCAGACAAAAGATGGAGAGAGGGTGAAATCTCACAAAAAAAAATGGCTTGATGTTAGGGCAAGTTCTTACCTGCTTGTCCTAGTATGAATGGTAAACTTGATTTTCCTTGCCTCCAGATCTTTAGGCTGAAGGTGCTGAGGGCTAGCAACGCAACCCCAATTGCGAAAGTTCTTATAGTTGTTGGATTTCTTGAGAATATAAGACCAAGAAGCCCTCCACCTAGAACAAGACCACCTGTGACAGAGCAGAATTTAAAATTTTGCACTAATAAGCCCAACAAGGTTATTTTACAAACCACTAAAAAAAGCATAAATAAATATAGATATCTATTTAATAATTGACTAAAGATGTACCAACAACATTGTTTTCTCGTATTTGTACAAATTAAAAAGATAAATGATAAATACAATAAATAAATATACTCCCAAAGATAAATGGAGATGTACAGCAGGCAGCAAGCCTAATGCAATTGAATTATACAAAAATACAAAGTCTGGACTCTGGAAGAAGCCAGAGCAACAGATACTAACCCAGAAGGGCAACAAAAATCGATTCCAGCTGTGAAATGGACATTCTAGCTCAGTAGTTCGATCTAGTCTTCTAGATGCTATGAATTGGTAAATTTCATGGGTTCATGAGTGAGAAAAGACAATATTCCTAATCCTCATTGCAAGGTCTTATAATAGAAAAACGTTCGTCACTGATATTAGCCCTTAGCCCCCCCAAAACACACTAGTCAGGTTTTCGAGTTAACATCTCAAGTCAGAATTGGTGTCTGTCCTTTCCTTAGTAATATTAATCAACAGCTGAGAATGATCCAACCAAGTAACTAGCAGACGGTACAAATTGCCAAAATGAAAAGCAAAAAAAATTGTTATTTAATCATATGCTTCCATCACTAATAACTTAAATTTATAGTCAAATCTTTCTTGCTTTTTCACTCGCTAATCTAATTGCCGTGATTGAGATTTTAATGCAAGACAAAACACAACAAAGAGAATTACGACCCCATGAATGTCTCACATTTATGGCAATGAAAATGGCACCAGAAGTACAGCAGTTTATTCACATAAATGCTTAAATGATCAAGTTAATTATCTAGCTAGAGTTCTGTAGTTCCTTTAACAAGCATAACTAATAAGGTGCACAAACAAGATCTTTCCAATACCAACATCAACCAACAAAAAAATTCCAACAAAACAAAGCACACTCACCATAAGGAATCCCAAAACAGAAATCATGGATCCTTGCCGCCTTTTTTTGTTGTGTGGCACCACCTTCTGGTACTGCTTCATTTTTCCCCATTTCTCCAGAAGAATGTTCTTCTTCTATGGTCGGATTCAACTTTGTTGTCCCTTCAACATAAGGTTTTGATTCATCAGCAGTATAACTTAGAGTAGTTTTGATCTCAGACCTTGTAGTGTTCGTGCTTCTGTCGTCAAGGCTCATACAAACCCAAGACTGTAAAATACCAGCAGTTCTTGAATGACATCAAGGCATTAAAATCAAAAAAATAAAAATTAAGTATATATCATGTGGGTATGAATCGTGTGATTTTCCTCCTCAACAAAGACATTTCAACAGTCACGCAGGTCACTTCAAAATTTCATGGATTGATCACAACAATCATACTAAAACGGTATCTATCTACTGATTAATCTTATAAGACAATCAAATGCAATTCAAAGACCACCAATATGAAGTAAATGATTAAAAACTATAAAGGTTATTTTCTAGCATCTGGGTGAGTGAGTGGCAACATTGATTGACAAATAACCTAAACCTGAACACAAAATCAGCATAAAAAGACTCTAACCAAAAGAGGGACCTTGGAGGAGCGAACGATCGGGCAGAAAACAGAGCGTCGTTGAGAAGAGAAGCACGAGAGCTGAGACTGAAAGCATTTCGCTGCCATCGTTGATTTGATCCGCTTCTTTCACACCTATATATGTATTGTATATCTATCAAATTTGACAGAGCGTGCGAGCGTGCTTTTTCTTCGCTGCTTAAACAATGAACATGTAGACACACACAGAGAGAGAGAGAGAGAGAGAGATAGAGAGAAAGAGACATTTTTTTCTAAAATAACACATACCTTCCTTGACTTTAAGGGCAGCTGACTGTATTTCCATGGGGGCCGTTTCCGTACTTATAATCCAATGGGATACAATTAAAAAAGGAATGATAAATTACACTAAAAATATGTTGTTTATTTAATTGTCGGAATTAGGGTTGATAATGGGGTAGAACGATATGATATTTTCCTATTAATTTTCTGATATTTTTATCCCTTCGTAATTTATTATTATTTCCTACTAATAAAAAGATCCCTAAAGATTTCCGTACCTTGAATAATATATAATTTTTATTAAAATAGATTTAAATCATTTAAAAACATATTGGTTGAGTTATTACATTATCCAAAGATAAAACATACATATCCAAAAATTAATAATATCTAGTATATAAATCACGATACATATTAGGGATTGATATTCGTATTTTCTGTTTTTTTTATTTGGTCCGTAACATAATATAAGATTGATCATTCATTAAAAAATGTCTATATATATAATTATTTCATTTAAATTTATATATTATCTATAATTTCTATATTTATAAATATTATGATAATTTTTATTAACATCCATATAAAATTGTAAATAATAATTTGAATATATTTATTGAAAATTTTAAATAATAAATAAATTAAAAACTTAAATTAGTAATGGGGAAATGATGAGGATTTTACATGATCCATGTTCCTTCCTCCGAATAAGAAATTGGTATTAATTTTTTTTTATTTTTCATCCCGATACCCATCCCAATTAGGGAGGGTCCCCAATGACCCCTTATCTCCTTGAGGATTCTTGTCATCCCTAGTGGAAATCATAATCAAAATCAAATAGTATTTTCATTCATATATTTACTTATCTAATAATCGAAATAAATTATTAACAATTTACATAAATATCATTACTCAAAATTATCAATTAAGTTATTAGTTTAATAAATTGTTATTAATTATTAATTTATTAATTATGTTTCAGTAGTGTACGTTTGATATTTTCTATCTACAAAGGGAGTTTTAATTTTTTTTTTTTTTAATGTGATATCTACAGTTTAATAAATAGTGAATGGGTTGCGCATATAAAATTAAGTATATATAATGAATATTAGATACTTACGGATATTGGTATCGAATATCTGATATTCATCTAATAACTAGATATGATGTGGTGTCAAATGGTTATTTTGAAATTGATTTTGTGTTAATTGTAGTCTTTTATGTGATAATTGTATTGGAATTTACCTTGAAAACTGTATTAATTTTGTGATAATTGTATTGAAATTTACCTTAAAATGTCAATTTTGTGATCACTAATTATAAAGAATGACAGGTTCTTAATTTTGTTTAGTAAGTCCTAATTTTTTTGAATTTTATTAATATTTAATCCTTTTTTAAAAGAGAATGCTTACACTTTCCTTAGAAAGAATGAAGGGAACCACCGTTGCATTTTTTTTCCTCCAATTATTCACTTGAAAAGTGAACATTTTCATTGTTCACGCAAATAATGATATGGTTGAGTGATTTTCACGTATTTCTATTTAGTTTGCTACCTGATTTTGAAATTTAGAGAAGGTAAGAGGATAAAAATTAAATTTGGACTTTATACATCACTTATTTTTTTAAAAATAAGAAAAAATAAAATGAGATTGTAACTGAGTTCAATATGACTTAAGAAAACTATGATTATGGTTGAGATTAATGTGACTGTAATTAAGCTCTATATGATTTAGTTAAAACGTGACTTATGTAAAGTGATTTAAAAAATATTATGGTGACTAAACTTGATGTGACAGTGGTTGAAGTCAATGTGATTCTGATTGTGACTAAGATTAATGTGACTGTGATTGTGTCTGTGATTGTGATTGCGTGTGAGCTCTCTGTGACTTACTTAAAACATAACTTATGCAAATTGCGAAGTGTGACCGTGATTGAGGTCAATGTCACTGTAAATAAGCTTAATGTGATTTAAGTAAAATTTGACTGTATGTAAAATTAATTATGACTAAACTCAATGTGATTTAGGTAAAATATAACTATGTATTTTTAGGACAATCATATTTTTTGTGCATTCAATCATATTTTTGGGTTGTACATTATATGTCGTAATAAACTTGGGTTTAATTTCGACCTATATAAATGTCCACATTTGAGAGATGTTTCTGAATAAAAATTATTAGTATGCATGTTAAGTATATTGAGAATTTTACAAATTATAACTTGGAGTTCGTATAAATGAGATATGAGTGTTCAAAAATGATTTATTTGACAGTCACATTCTTTGTTAACACAATTACATTTTTAAGTTGTGTATTATGTGATAAGCAATGGACTTGGGTTTAATTTTGACTTCATAGACGTCTGAATTTGAGAGAGATTCCTTAATAGAAATTATTGGTATGAATGTTAACTACATGTAGAATTTTACAAATGATAATTTAGAGTCCAAAGGAATGAGATATGAGTGTTTGAAAAAATAACTAGTCTAAAATCATAAATTTATTAAAATGTAAGAGTTTTTTTTAAAGGGCCTTTTATTAAAAATATATATTATATTAGGATAGAATCTTTAATATTTAACCATAGCCTAACTTAAAATTTTGTATTTAATCCTATGAGTGTAAAATTACTAAAAGAGACAAAAAACTAACAAAAAATTCAAAAAAAAAAAAAATAGACCACACACACGTGCTGTAGGTGTGTATTTTCTGAAAAAAAAAATCTTTTGTTTTCAAATTTAATTTAAAATATAAATATCTATACAAATATAAAGTGTTTCATGAAAAAAAATCATATTATCTATTAACAAATCATAACTTTAAAACAAGACACATTGTTTCAAACTATACATTTTCAATAATTTATATCTCTTTAATCCACATTCCAAATCATAATCTGTAAAAATACATATACACATAACATTACCTACAACTTTCATCAACAAACCTCTCACAAATTCAGACTTATGTAAAGTCGAAATTAGCCTCAAAGTTACTGTGTTGTACATACTTCACATTGATATTCGTTATGGTCACATTTTTACCTCATTCACATTGATGATTGAAAGTCACATTATGTATACTTCAATCACATTGCTTGCCTTCAATCACGTTATTTACTTCAACCACATTACTAACCATCAGTCACATTTACCACAATCACAATAACATTTTACTTAAGTCATAAAGAACTAAGTCATAGTCACATTGTAAAAACCTTTAATCAAATTGAATACAATCACATTGTGACCTCAGTCATATTGTATACTCTCAGTCACATTTATGACCTCAATCACATTAGTTACTTTGTCATATTTCCAACCCTCATTCACATTGAGAACGGTCACAATTGTAACATCGGTCATATTGTCGACCCTCAATCACATTAGCTATCCAGTCACATGCCGACTCTCAATCACATTAGTTACTTCAGTCACATTGCCGAGCCTCAGTTACATTGAGCATAGTCACAGTTATGACCTCAATCATATTGTCGACTCTCAGTCACATTAGTTATCTCAATCATATTGACGACTTTCAGCAATATTACCGATCATCAGACACATTGAGAAAGAAAATCACATTTATGACCTCAGTCATATTATGACTGTAATTTTTTTATCGACAGTCAGAAAATGACAGACGACTGTCATTAGGTGTGTGTCTGAGTATTTATTTGTTTAGCCACGGTTAATGAGACTATAAGTGGCTTCATCCGCACAAAAAAAAAATATTCAAAGAGGAATTAATATTTATTGTGCATTTAATATAAATATATATGCTTTCAAAATGTAGTATCAAAAGGGATATGAGGTTTGAATGTATCTGGACTTGCACATCATTTTTTAAAGGAATACAAAAAGAGGTTTGTTCACGTGAACAATAACTTTTTTTTTGCTCTATGATCAAAGGGGGGTCCCCAAGGGGCACAGTCCAGCGGTTTGAGCTTGAGACATTATCTTCAAGGTCTTAGGTTCAAATCCTGTGTAGCTAGGGGTGGGCAAAAAAACCGACCGAACCGAACCAAACCGCAAACCGAACCAAACCGGACCGAATTTACGGTTTTTTTCCTAACGGTTCGATTTGCGGTTCGGATTGGCCCACCCCAAACGGTTTACGGTTCGGTTCAGGACCTAATCCGAACCGCACCTGTTAAACCGAACCGAACCGTTATAATTAAAAAAATATAAATTTTTATAAAAATTTTTGTATTTTTCTTTTAATTTTATTTTAAGTTTTCTTTTTATTAGTATGTTAATACTTTTATTCTTAAATTTTTGTTAATATATTTATTTGTTAATTCTTTTATTCTTCAATTTATTTGTATTATGGTAGCATCATTATTCTTGAAAGTAAGATGTTGGATTTGTCTAATGGTAGCATCATTATTCGAGGTAATTTTTAAAAAATACAAGAATTAATTGTGCCTCATTTTTCAATCCTTTATGGAGTGCATATGTTCCATTAAGTCACATCTTACACTCTAACACTTCATACCGTTTGTTGGATAGACTAGTTTTTTTTTTTTTTTTTCACTTAAGTGGATGAAATTTTATTTTAAATATAATAATCCATAAACCGAACCGAACCAATCCGTAAACCGCTGGTTTAAAAAATTTTCAATCCGAACCAAACCGTTATTTAATGGTTTAGTTTGAGAGATAAAAAATCCGAACCGTAAAATATGGTTTGTTTCGGTTTTTAGCAAAAACCGAACCAAACCGAACCGCGCCCACCCCTATGTGTAGCTGTAAGGGTTGGTGCTCAGAGCGCCAATCCGGATCGTATTTATGTCTAATTTATGAATACGAGCAATTCTATTTTCCATAATATTACTAATTTAATGGTAGCACCATTGTCTTTTATACACTTATTCGATCTAATTATGATTAGATATCTGATTATGATTAGATCAAAACTAAATCTGGTTTAGTGATACGTGTATATTAGACAAAGACCCTATGATTTACAATGTAGTGCGCAGTTACAACACAGTTTGTAATTGACATTGGGAAGCACACTATAAGATGTATATCCTTAAATAAAGTTCCTGGTTAAGATTTACTAACACGGGTCGGTTAGTAAAATCCGCTGAGACCAGTACATGTCGTATATCGTGACTTGGTCCGATGATTTATCCTAGTGAACCATGAATCTCGGGAGACTCGTATAGACATGTAGGTGTTTATTTGATAAGACGCTGAACGACTCACTGAAGATTTCCTAATAGATGGTAAACCAACGTCAATATGAATCTTCTCGAGTTGAGCGAGCATAGCGGTCCTTCGACTAACCATACCACAGTGGGATTTATGAGTTATCCTCCACACTTTGATGACAGTCACGTCACCGATCTATTTAGATCAGACCTCCGTCTGTTCGTTGGGTGTGGACTGATGCTCATGATATCCAGTGCGTATCAAGAAAGGATCCGTCAGTCTTGTGTACAAGGCATAAGCATCCTCACGTGTTTACGATCTAGTAAATCCATGGTCATGGTATAACTTTAGAAATTAGTTCCGAGTGTTATTTAGAGATCGTAAATTGGAAGTCGATTATATTATACCGAAAGGGTTTGACATTTTTTTATCTATACCTTAAGTATAATATGGATAGCCTGTGACGGAGAGATTATACGTATGTAATTACCTCGGCTTGTATAGTTTAGCGAGATTATCCGTGGTCGTAATAATCCATGAGTGGGTGGATTATTGACACGAAATTGAATTTCGTGACGGATAAACCTAAACTTAGAGAGTCCCACAATATGAAGTGTACTCGTTGAGCACTTGGACAACACGATATGAATAATACAAATTATTCATAATACTTCATCGGATTAAATGAGTTAATTCGGATCGTTTAATCGGTTAAACGATAACATATGCATTAGGGGATTTTGGCCAATCATAATTATTGTGTATTTGTATTTGATACATAATACGATTAGATACACATTAATTATTCGTCAAATGAGATTTTGACATATGCCATAAATATATGTATTTGTTATTTACTGTAAATAAAAATACTTATATAATAATAATTATATTAATTGATTATTTGTATATTTAATTGTTAAATATTTAAATGATTAATTAATAAATTTTTTTCATAAATGTTATGAAATTTGTCCAATTATTATTTGAACACATGACATGAATTTATTAAGCTAAATGTGTGTCAATTTGATTGGCCACCAAAAAGCTTAATATTAATTTAATTAGATTAAATTGGTAATTTACCAAAAATACCCATATAGGTCAGTTTCAACCATTTTAAAAAGAAAAAAATTGTTTCCTTCATCTTGTTCTCTCTATGGCTGAATACATAACCTAAAAAAAGCTCTCAAATGGTTTTTGATGAATCAAAGTGGAGAAAGAAGAAAAATCAAGAAATAAAGCTAAGGAATCATAGGATTAAAGGTAATTCTAAAATCCCTAAGCTTGGAAAATGATGTTTCTTGTTTTTTGATGATATAGTGATATCTAGGGTTTCTTATTTTCCATAAATTTTGGGGCTTTTGGTTGTGGATGATGAATTGGAAGCTAATGAAGCATGTGTGAAGTATTTTAGATGAAATTAGTGTAATTAATGTTCAATTTGATCATTTGATGATATGTTGCCATTCTAGAGTATTATGACCACTCTTTTAATGCCTAGAATTATTCTTGGGTGATTCATATATGGTGACTTGATTTGGTGTTTTGATTAATTGATTTAGTCTTGAAAAATTGGATTTAAAGCATGAAATTAGGTATTTTTCTGTTCTGGATCAGACCTGGAGTTCATTCTATTTTGGTAATGAAAATGATGTCTTTTGAATATATTGGATGTGTTTTGGGAGTTAGAACAATTGCCGGAAAGTGTTTCGGAGTTGAAATAAGCGAAAACGATGAAAAACGGCATTACCGGGTGACTTTTGAGCCAATCGGGTGACGACTGTCCAAACAGTGAGTTCATCACTATTCAGGCAGCCCATGGACTGCCCTAACACTATTGGGGCTGACCTGGGTAGTGCCCATAAATGTTGGGTGGTCGGTTCGGTCAAAAACGTATTTTGTGTCATTTTACGGAAAAATATTTTTCGTAAAAGTTTCGCGCTGTTTCTATTGAATTTATGTTGCTATTTGATATCGAATAAATAGGTTTAGGTGAAATATGAATAAATTATTCATATTAGATATTGAATAATTTATTCGATAATTTGAAAAAGTTTTAAATTACGATTTCGCCCGAACCGCGCTTCCTCTGCGCTATTCGCCCAAAACCCCAACAAAAATGGTATCAGAGCAGGTCTGATGCTTCATCCATTACATTATTCATGCTTGATATTTGATATTTAATCCAATTTTAATGTTCACACTTGCATATAATCTATATATGTTTCTTGATTTTTCGGTTATACGCTAACGAAAATGTAACAAAAATTTAATGTTTAAATTAAGTTATGTTTTCTATAGGTAGAATTGAATTATTTAGAAAATGATTTAGATTAAAATTCTGCATTTGATGTAGAGTATATCTTCCTGAGGAAAATCCCCGCTTAGAAATAAGGCTCTAAAGTGACGTGTATTTCGTCTTGTCAGTACGGTTTATGGGTATCTTTCTATAACTGCATCTGAGATCGTGCCAAAGCTCTGAGGGTGTAGGTTATGGGATTTTATCCATGCCGGTTGTATAATGATACTAGACAAATTCAAGTGGAATTGGAAATCTTGAACGTGTCAAAGCTGTCAGGACTACATCGGTAGCTTGAGTTTGTCATTGACAAGTGAAGCCTTGATACACTTCCTTGTGAACGTGCCAAAGCTGTCATAACGAGAAACGGTCAGGAACAAAATCAGGAGTCACCGGTGAGTGATTGGCAATGACTTGTCTACCTAATGAATATACGTAGGCGAGACCGTGCCAAAGCTGTGAGTCGAAATATATTTATGGGATCATACTCTCACTATGGAATTCGATTTAATTATTGAATTCATGTTGTCCATTGGGGATTACGGTATTACGTAAAGTAGTGGGAGACACTGCTGGGTTAAAAATCCATAACTCAGGCAGTGCGTAATTTTATGGAATTTACTGCTTTCGTTTTCCTTTATTCTATATTGTTTATAGAATTATACTTATAATCCACTGCATGCTTATTACTTGAATAAGTTTTCTGACTTTACTTATGGTTGCGTAATTCTAGAATATGTTCTAGAAAGACAGTAGACTTAGATATTGTTAGATTAGTTGAAACCATCGGGAACTGTTGTTCCGATTTTTTTGAAAATCAAGATGGTTAGTGACTTAGTTTCTAAGTCACGATTAGGTAATATAAATATATATCTGCTTTAGGATATTATTCTAGAAAGAATAGTTTCTTATGCAGTAAGAATCGACTTGAATTAGTTCATGTCTCAAGATTCTCGACTGACATTAAGAAAACTCATTTAGTATTTGTTTATTTTATAATAACATTTCTTGGCTTTTAGTGACTTTTAGAAGTCACTTGTTTGACACAGTTTGCTAATCAATCATTTGCAATTGTTGTGAATAATTGAACGCAAATTATAAAGCTTAAGAAATAATATATGTATAATTGTGTATAAAAAATATCGATTCTCACAATACGACAACTATATGTATTGGATATCAGATCTCCCGTCTAGTTAATTACAATAATGTTTAATAACTGTTTTGATATTTGATATAAGAACTTGTGACTATTGGATAGTTACTTGTTCTATATAAACAGTTGTTACGTATTTTAATATGACTAGTAGTGTCATTAATGAAAAGATAAATATTAAGAAAGTATTCGGTTAACTAAATAACTTAGAACAGTGCTTTATGAGGTTTTATCACATAAGCATTAGATGTTTGTTCCTTATGGTAAATGATGGTCTGATATGAGATCACACCATATATCCTTAACCATTTAATTAATATTGTATTCAGGATGTGATTAAATATCATTTAACCGATGATCTTCATTGGACCACAAGATTTATTAAACTAATACATTGGATGTATGTAGTTTAATGAATTGGAGATTGCCTAAGATAGTTTTCTTTATTTTTTAATTCAGTTAATGAATTGTCATTACTCAGTTACATGTTTCTAAAAATATATATATATTGAATGTCTTGAATGGTTCGAGAACTTTCAATATGTTTTCTGATGAAACGCGGATAGAATATTTTGAATGGTTCAAAGATATTCTATTTGAAGTCTTGAAAACTATATCTATGAAATTCATCGTGAATCTTTGAATTATTCAAAGATGTTTGATATAATCAAATATATGAATTTAAGGCAATTTAGTTCTAAGGTTATTAAATGAATGTGATTCTTACTCAATATTAAACTTCCGCGATTCCATTTTGATGGAATTGGTCAGTGGGAGTAATTGAATCTTATATGATTTGATTCGTTGATATTGAGTGTTACTGAATTAGTTTCGATACTCTTGGGATTATACTCCATTAACACTAATTCATCTCTTTAATTAAGTTTCCATTCGTTCCTACAGTTACATATATGATATGTATAGTAGAAAATTCGAATCTTGAAAAGTTTGAGATTTGAAAATTTCTTTTGTATAATTGTTATATAATTGAAAGTACTTGTGTCTCGGAGGTATGAGTGAAAGGTTTATCATTTATTTTATTTAATGGAATATTGTATTCTATTTGATAGAATATCTTTTCTTCGATCCCGAGTAATAAAATTATTTTATTATTTGGTATGTTAATATCAGATATTGACAATTGTAGAAAAGACTTGACTTATTAAAGTCAAATGTGAGAGTGATAAATTGTAATGGAACTGCATAATTAATAAGATGAAAAGACCCTTAGACATCTTCCGTATAAGTTTAATAGGATATCAGAATCATTTACAAAGTATTTGATACTTAATGATTCTGTTGTTTTCTTATTGAAGAAAATTATCCTATAACTTATAGTGGGAGCGATATTTGGTATCGATTTCGGAAATTACCATATTTACAACAATTTCTAAAATTGCCCCACCCATCTAATATCCATCCGATATACATTATTCAAACAAATACATCAAAGCATTCACACATAGCATGTTGTCAATCAATCTAATCCAATTAATTAATTCTTCAATTAATGACCATCCAATGTTCATACAACAATTTGATTTGCGCGAGTCCAACTCGTTTAAGAATAAATACTCAAAGTAAGTATTCTTGAATTATATCGAACTACAATATTAAATCCAATTTAAATTGTATTCACTACTAATTCAAGTTTAATTCCAAATTAAACAATTACACTTATTATAATAATGCATTTTTAGACTTGGATTCCAAATTCAATCCAAATGGTCTCAAAGGCCCATTTAGCATCCAATGTCAATTCTATTAGGTCTAATGGGCTTTTAATTAATTCTTTAGGCATGAACTTTTGATCATTATGGATAAAGCCCATAATGCCTTGGCCCATTTAGGAATCACCCTATGCCAAAAATTAATTTTGGCCCATTAGGCCCAATAAGATTATTAAAGGCACAAAAGTCATATTTTGGACTTTTGTGGAAATGGTTTAGGGCCAATCGGATCCAACCCAATTGTCCAAAACCAAACTTGGCCCAACCAAGGCCATTAATCCAAATATAACCAAAATAGCCCAATTAGTATTTTAGGGACTAATTTAAATTAATAAAATATTCCAAATATTACATTAATTCAATTTAAGTGTAATTAACATAACTAATTAATTAATCTAATTAATCATGTTTATCATTCCAATTCATGTCCAACACAAATTGAAGTAAAATCAAGTCTCCAACAACATGCTCATTCACAGCAATTGACAAGAAATTAACATGCAATTTGATTCCAATCCAATTAAATCAACATTCAACATATATTTCATGCCATTAACACATCCAAGTGTCAAATTTTAAAAATCACCATGAGTAAATCTAGGGTATAGTTTCGGCCAACCTAAGGGATTTAGGGATATTTGATCCAATCAATTTTTCAACAATCCAACAATGCACAATTCTAAGTTATCATCATCTAACATCAACCAACAACTTAATTTTGAGTTTTCATGCTCCAAACAAAAATACCCAATTAAAGTTTATAAACCATAGATTTCAAAATTATGTTTAGCAAGGCTCTGATACCATTGTTAGTCTCTAAGACATGCCACAAGATCTCTAAACATGATTATATGTGTGAATTAATCTTGAAAAATGGCGGAAACACTTACATTGATTTGGAGAAATTCGAAATTTTTCCTTTTGGATGAAGCTCCAAGCTTGTTGTTGAGTTGTTTTGCCTTGGGTGAGTTCCCTTATCACCTCAAATGACTCTCCAAGTCCTAGCTTTGTTGAAAACTTTTTGAAGTAAAATTTTCACCTCCAATGAGAGAAGTATTCGGCCATGAGCAAGGAAGAAGGAGAGAGTTGTGTTGTTTCAAAAACTTGGTTGGTGTGTTGAAAAAGAATGCATTTAATAAATCCAACCACTTCCATAAAAAATAAACATTTGATGTAAGTCAAGTGGTCCCACCACTTTTTAAATTCAAAATTTAAGTTGGCTTCTCCAACACACAACTAAGCTTGAGCCCGGGTTCATTTAATTCCAAATTAAACGAATTTGTTGTCGCGCTATAATTAAATCCAATTTAATTAAATAATTATGCCTCGCAAAATTATTACGATAGTCGCTTTCGAATTAATTCTAAAGTAATTTGTTCAGCCGAATTGAAATCCAATTTTAATTTCGAATTGAAATCCGATTTCAATTAATATATATGATATATTATTTTAGCCCAAATAAATAAATTAAATATAAAATTCCAATTTAACTATTAAATTTATTTTATCGATTAATTTTAAATTAATCGCGTTCTCTCTTCTATACGAATTTAATCCTAGATTAATTCTTGCCGCAATTAATCCCAGATTAATTCTTGCCGCAATTAATCCCAGATTACTTTTCTTTCTTATAATTAATCCCAGATTAATTCTATTCGAGTCAAATGTCATTGGTGAATCTTTGGGAAGCGACCCAAGAGATTCCTGGATATGTTGGCAGTAAATAAGATTATCAGACTATCCGAACACGTGCGTACCCCGTACCACGTTCTCACCGATTTACAAGACATGGTTGGCTTCCAGTAAAGCACCGTGCCTACCCAATTCTCTAGAAATATCCACCGAGGAATATAATATGTATCAGACGTAGTAATACTATGTATTGCGTAATACGATCCAGTTTCAGATGTCACATGCTAGGCCTAGGGCTGGCTCTGTGTCTACCTCAAATGAAGTATATATTGGATCCCGAGTAACTAGTCTCTGTAATCGAAAAGTCATGACCTAGTCATACTTTCCCGATAGCTGCAGCTTTTAAGAGTACTAGTTTCGTATCATGTGTGACCATCATCTCCATATGACTGAAGTGATACTCTCATCTTGACATCACATCCAATACACTACGATTCTCAGTAAACCCAATACAGGCGTACACAGAACCTGTTAAAGCTCCAGACGACCAATACTAAAGTAAACTGATTGTTGCAAATAATAGCGACGTAAGTCTCAGGTTAAAGATCACATACACCTACCATGATTCGGATTCCCATAGACACATAGTCATACTACCAATGGAATTCCGAGTGGGTCTATCCAGAGCGAACTGTTCCCAGTCCAACGGCTAACAGAACCTCTTATTACACTTGCATAAGTATCAAATACCTAAATATATGAGAACTATGACGTTAAGCTTCCATAACGCGCACAAGTGTAATACTAGTCTATTTCGCGTTATCAATGTTCAGTCTCGATAATACTACGACTAGGGATATTTAATGATTAAATCGTTCATGGATTAATACTGTCTCATATCTTATTAATCTGATTTAATCATATGGACTTTTTGTTGGGGGTTTAAGGGGGAATATCGGTAACGCAGCGGAATAGTGGAAAATCAAAATTTTCCGATTTCAAAATTTTTCTCAGATCAATTAAATAAACTTATTTATTTAATTATCCAGTTATCAAATTCTGAAAAAATTACACAAGAGATCAAATTTCTGGTAATTACCGAATTGCCCCAAAACTTTGTAAATTGATTATTTTAGCCTATAATTTTTGGATGATTCTTAATCATTTCTAAAATATTTTTCAACACATCTAATGCATTAAAATCATATTTAACACAAATCCCCATTTTTTTCCTAATTGCCATGACAACCCCCAAATTTTCAAGTAATTGCATTTTGGTCCATTTTGTTCAAAACATGCCAAGATCAAATCCAATCAACCCAAAAATTTATATGCATCATATTCATACCATAATACATCACATATATGAAAAGCCCCAAATTGGAGTGGGTTATGAACCCTAATTTTTCAATTTCATCAAATGTCCAATTTCACCAAATTTACAAAATCCAACACTTTAGTTCATTCAATACTTCACCAATCTAGCCTCACCACTTTGAAACAACTCTAGAAAAATTCTGAGTCACCAAGGAGTGGCTTACCAACTCTAGAATGGCAACTTGATTTTTCTAAAAATCAAAAGTAAAGCTTTGAAATCATTTCAAGCTTACTTACATGCATCAAACTTTCATTCAAGTTCACAACCATATAAACACAAATTATAAGAGTATAGATAACATCAAAGCATCACAAAATGAAGCTAAGCATGTTAGAAACATATTTCATGTTGAAGACATTAATGAAAGACTTACAAAAACAAGTTTTTTCAAGCATTTTCCCTTTAGCCTTCAAACTTTGCTCTCAACTCTCTTTTATGTTTATTTTGGTTTCAAATGAACTTGTTAAACCCTAAAAGATGAAACAAAATAATATATACTCCACAAATTTAGCCTTGGCCGAAATTGATGGTGAGAAAATATCAAGATATTTTCATTTGTTTCATTTAAGTTCAACTTGTCAGCTTGCATTTCTAAATCATTACACTTTAATGAATTATTCAACCAAGTCAACAATTGCAACTCAAAAATATAACAATTATATTTATTTAGGGTGTTGGCCGAAAATACCAAAGAAAAAGGAAAATGGATATTTTCAATTTTAACAATTAAAACAAATATCCAAGGAAGTCAAATTCAATTTGACAACATTTTCCTTTAAGTATAAAGTCAAAAATAAACACTTATAATCATTTCCTAACTTATCATTTGGTGAGATATTTATATTTTAATTATATTAATCATTTAACAATTAAATAATTAAATATAAATATCTCAAATATATGTATTATATTTACTTTAAATATCTCAAATACATATATTAATGATATATGTCAAATACATTTATTCGACAATTTATTAATGTGTATTTAATAATATCATATATTAAATACAAATACACATTAATTAGGAAATGATGGTTCAGCCCGTTCGCATGTATTTTTCGTTTAACGTTTAAACGATTTATAAATAATCACCATTATTTATAAAAGTTGCTCTAGTGCTCTACGAATATATTTCATTAGTGAGACTTTCTAGATTCAGGTATATCCGTCACAAAATCTAATTTCGTGTCCATAATTTACCCACCCGTAAATTATGACGACCACAAATAAACTAGTTGAATCATACAGGTCGAGGTCATTGCATACGTATAATCCATCCGTCACAGGTATCCGGATAATCCCAGAGATATAGATGTAAACGTCAAATCTCTATAGGTATTATCCTGTCGACGTTTCTATTAGCAATCTATAAATAACATTCGGAACTCACTTCCGAAGTATACTATGGCCATAGATTTAACTGATTGATAATCACATATGGACTACCTATGCTCTGTACACAGAACTGACTGATCCTATCTTGACACACACATGATATCCTAAGGATCGGTCCACACCCAACGAACAGGCGGATGTCTGATCTAAATAAATCGGTGACGTGACTGCCATCTTAGTGTGGAGGATGTCTCATACATCCACAGTGGTATCTCAAGTCGAATGACCACTATGGTACTCAACCCGAGAAGATTCTTATTGATGTTGGTGTACCATCCATTAAGAATCTTCGGTGAGTCGTTCAATGTTTATCTATTATAAACACTTACACGTCTCTACGAGTCTCCGACTCATGGTTCATTGGGATAAACCATCAGACCAAGTCTTGATATATGACATGTACTGGTCTCAACAGATTTGACTAACTGACCCGTGTTAGTGAATCTTGACCAGGAACTATATTTGATAATATATATTTAGCAGTGACACTTCCCAATGTCAATTACAAACTACCTTTTTTTATTGTGTACTGCAATATATATTATCGGGCCTTTGTCTAATATATACATACCACTAAACCATATTTAGTTTCAATCTAATCGTAATCAGATCGAATACGTATATAAAAACAAGAGGTGCAACCATAAATAAGTAATATTATGGAAAAGGATGGTTCGTATTCATGAATCAGACATAATACGGTCCGGATTGGCGCTCTGAGCACCAACCCCAACACTTTTATCATTATATATATATCCAAGTAATCCAATTACAATAATGATAAAATAGCAATATTCTTTGTCACATAGTTAATTTGTATAAAAACAAAATGTTTTTTACATATAGTTATGCTATGGGTCATAATTATTCAACAATATTGACTTATGAAGTTGTATAGTGACCTTATAGATTAGAAGTGTTGATATTAGTTTTGTGCTTGCGGTTGTCTTATAGTATTTGGATTTGATCTCTAAATACATAGACAATTCAATAGCTATAGCACAATACTGATATTGCATCCAAGTCATATTGATGTAGAATTTGGATTCTGCAAAATATGAATGATGTTGGTTAAGAAAACGGTTGGGTTTGTTGGACAGACTCAATTTGTTAAGTAGACTTAAGGGCCATGAGTATGTGATATGTTGGGGTTGGTGCTCAAAGCGCCAATTCCCGGTTGTATTTCTATTAAATACTATGTAAAACATTATTATTATGAATGATATATGCATTTTCTATAATATAATCTATCTTTCTATATGGTAAAGACGTAATGACCCGAGAATGATTAGTCATGATACAGTTGCAAAAGCGTCGCAACGGACATTGAGAAGTATCATGACGTTGTCATTCTTAGACATTTTCTGGTCAAGGTTTACACTACTGGTCAGTATAGTAAACCCGTTGAGACCGGTACAGTCGTATACAGTATACAGAGAATACATCATACCAATGATTGTTTCAATTTTTTCTCATGACCATTAGTCTTGGAGACTATTATAGACGTGTTGTTTATAGCGGATAAACACTGAACGACTCACCGAAGATTCTTAATGGATGGTACACCAGCGTCAATAAGAATCTTCTTGGGTTTGTAGCACTTGTGATTCTTAGACTTGAGATGCCATGTGGGCACATGAGACATCTTCTACACTTAGACGGCAGTCACGTCACCGATCTATTTAGATCAGACCTCCGCCTGTTCGTTGGGTGTAGATAGATCCTCAGGGTGTCCTATTTGTATCAAGATAGGATCCGTCAGTTCTGTGTATCAGAGCATAGGTAGTCCATATGATTAGCAATCAGATAAAACCATGGGCCCGTGGTAAGTTTAGAAGCTAGTTCTAAACATTCTTTTGAGATTGCTAATAGAATAGTCGACTGGATAATCCCGATAGAGATTTGACGTTTACATCTATATCTCTGGGACTTATCCGGATACCTGTGACGGAGGAATATACATTTGCCATGACCTCGACCTGTATGGTTCAGCGAGATTATCTGTGATCGTCATAATCTACGGGTGGATAGATTATGGACACGAATTTGATTTCGTGACGGATATCCCTGAATCTAGAGAGTCTCAATAATGAAACATACTCGTAGAGCACTAGAGCAACATTAATAAATAATATTGATTATTATAAAGTCGTTTAAAGGTTAAACGCAAATACATGCTAAAGGGACTAGATAGTCATTTGCCTAATTATTGTGTATTTACATTTAATACTTGATTAATTTAAATACCATTAATTAATAGTCAAAATGAGTTATTTGACTTTTATCCTAAATGAATATATGTTTTTAATATTTAATGTAAATATTATACATATATTTAATATATTTGTATTTGATTAATTATTAATTATTTAATTGTTTAAATGATTAAATTAATTAAAATATAAATATCTTACATTAGGATATTTAAAGTAAATGATTATGTTGCCTTTTTGACTTTATATAAATATCATTAAAGTGTTTTTAGATATTTATGCAAGTTGATTTAATGAATTTGCAAATGAAATTGAAAATTATATTCTTGCATTTGGTATATGCAAATTCGGCCAAGGCAATTTTTTGCCCTAATATAAATTGTTTTCATTTCATTTTCATTTAGCTAACCTAATACACTTTACAAGAAACACCATTAAAGAAACAAAAGAAAGCAAGTGAAGGAGAAAATGAAAAACTTAAAGAAAAGCTTGGATTTGTAAGTTTTTCAAACTTACCATTAGAAAGGAATTTGTTCCTTAGGATCTAGGCACATCTTGTGATGTTTCTTAAGTTATTATTTTCATTATTTCTTGTGTTTTTGATGATGGAAATTTGGTTAAAGTGTTGAGCATGTGTGATGAAGAAGCTTGTAACTATTGTAGTTATAATCATTCTTTTAAGGTTTTGAAACCATGTTGCTAATCTAGAGTTATTGACCCACTCTTAAATGACCTAGATTTGATCTTGAGTTGTTTCATTGTGTTGAGACTTGAATTGGATGGAAGAATGATGATTGAAGTAATTGATTTAATGTATTTGGTCTAATTTGTCCAATTTGTGAAAATTGAAAAATTAGTGTTCATGACTAATTCCAAATTTGGGGTTTTTTTCTTATATGTTGTGTATTTATGTGTGTATATGATGAATATAAAGTTTCATGTTGATTGGATATCATTTGGATGAGTCTTGAAGCATGAAAGTGCAAAATGCACAAATTGAGCCTAAGGAGGCTCTCGGCCAAGTTATGATAATTTGGGGATTTTGGTTGTTTTGGT
>SKCR01008663.1:0-23809 GCA_019454045.1 Zanthoxylum bungeanum
AGCTTTTCAGAATCGAGGACAATCCTCAAATCCAATCCCAGTCGAGCGAAGTTCTCAGCGCCTTTCAGTTTGTTCGCATCATGCCATATGCGCCAAACTGATTTGTGGATTGTGCCGCCATCGCAATCTATCATATAGATCACGAAAAACGGTTAGCAGAAATTAAGCAATTTCATATAATATCAAAAGCATAAACTAGATCATGGATTTTTAATCTAAAAATGCCCTTCCACTAAATCATGCAATACTGTAGTCCCAAAACAGAATACAAAGATTTAATATTAAATTAAATACAATAGTGAAAAGTGGATCCCGTGAATATATTTCAGCTCACAGTAGAGGCACGGTCTCGACTACGTATATTCATCAGGTAGACAACTCATTTGTCAATCACTCAATAGTGACTCCTGGGTTCCGGTCCTGGTCGTTTCTCATTGTCGCCTGCGAAGGCAGGCCCACAAAAGATGCTTACAAGGTTAAACTCGTTCAATGATAAACTCAAGTTACTTACGTAATCCTGACAGCTAGGGCATGCATTCAGAATTCCGCTTTCGCTTGAATTATCTAGTATCTGATATACATCCGGTATAAATAAATCTCTATCGGCTACACCCTCACAGCAAGGCACGGTCTCAGGTGTAGTTACAGAGAAGTATCATAAACCGTATTGACAAGACGGACCACATAACATGCATCAAATACATAATTACATTAAAACCTTATTAATCAGGGATTTTCCGCTAAGTGTCATACACCCTAAATCTAACCAAATTAGCTTATAATAAGCATGTATAAAGTCAAGAAACAAGATTAAACATTGATTTAATTAAATCTAATCATTTTAGGGGGCCTAGAATCAGACTCGCTCTGATACCATTTTGTAGGGGTTTTTAGTGGCTAAATCTCGGTACGCAGCGGAAGAAGCGGGGTGGAAAATCATATTTTCCGATTTCAAAACTTTTTCTCGGATTAATTAAATAAACATTTTATTTATTTAATATTCCAATAATCAAATTATGAAATAAAATTCAATAAATCAGTTTAAGTGAATTTACCGAATTACCCTAACTTGTATTTTTGTCCATTTAGTCGGAAATTGATTCAAATCAATTTTGAATGATTCTAAATCATTTTTCAGATGACATAGCATGTTCAAACACCAAAACCAACAAAATCCCCAATTTTTCTCCATTTGGACCGAAGCTCATTAGGGTGCCAAATTGTGCACTTGTCCATTTCATGCTTCAAAACACATCAAGATGTAATCCAATCAACATGAAACTTTATATGCATCATATACACATCCTTATACCAACATAACCGAAACGGCCCCAAATTTGGATGAGGTCTTCTTAACCCCTAATTTTTCAAATTCTTCAAAAAGAACAAATTAGACCAAATTAGTTTAAATCAATTACTTTAATCATCATTATTCCATCCAATCAAAGTCTCAACACAATGAACAACTCAAGATCAACTCTAGGTCATCTAAGAGTGGGTCAACAACTCTATATTAGCAACAAGGTTTCCAAAACCATAAAAGAATACTTATAACTACAATAGTCATAAGCTTCCTTCATCATACATGCTCAACCTTTCAACAAAAATTCCATGATCAAAAACCCCAAGAATAAAGAAAAGAATAACATAAACAACATCACAAGATATAGCCTAGATCCTAAGGAACATTTTCTTTCTAATAGTAAGTTGAAGAAACTTACTAAAATCCAAGCTTTCTTTGTTCTAACTTTCTTCCTCACAGCTTTCTTTGTTCCCTTAATGGAGTTTCTTTTGTAAAGTGTTATTAGGCTTAGAATTCAAATGAAATGAAAACAATATATCCTGTTTCACTTAAGCCTTGGCCAACACTTTCACAAGCATATACATCAATTTTCATTTCAATTTCATTTCACAAATATTGATCAAGTTGACAAAATATCTAAAACACTTCAAAGATATTTCTAATTAATTCAACTAGGAACAAGTCATTTAAAACAAATATCCAAAGTTAAGATATTTATATTTTAATTAATTTAATCATTTAACAATAAATAATTAATTAATTAATTAAATACAAATATATTAAATATATGTATTATATTTTACATGAAATATTCAAAATATATATTCATTTAGGATATAAGTCAAATATCTCAATTTGACTATTAATTAATGTGTATTTAAATTAATCAAGTATTAAAATGTAAAATACACAATAATTAATCAAATGACTATCGGGGTCCCTTTAGCAGTATTTTGCGTTTAACTTTTAAACGACTTTATAATACATCAATATCATTTATAAATGTGCTCTAGTGCTTACGAGTATATTTTCCTTATTGAGACTCTCTCAATTCAGGTTATATCCGTCACGAAATCAAATTTCGTGTCCATAATTTATCCACCCGTAATTATGACGATCATGGATAATCTCGCTGAACCTACAGGTCGAGTAGGTCATGGCCAAATGTTATTAATCCTCCGTCAAGTTGGTATCCGGATAAATCCCAAAAATATAGATGTAAATGTAAATCTCTTATGGGGCTTAACCAATCCCATTCGACTCTTTAATTAGCAATGTCTAAAAGAAGTTTAGAACTAGCTGCTAAATCTTTACAACGGGCCCATGATTTATTGCTTGCTAATCATATGGCCTACCTGGCTCTGGTACACAGAACTGACGGATCACTGATGACACATAGGACACCCTGAGGCTCTATCTACACCCACCGAACAAGCTAAGTGTTGGACATTATGACCCATAGCGTCACTATTTGCACAGATCATTGTGTTGTTGTAGCAAATTAACTATGTGACAAAGAAATTGCACTCTCATCATTTGTGATTAGATCACCATAGATATATAAATGAAGAGAGGTCCCTATGATTAGTTCCTGGATGAGATGATATGAGACAGTATCAGTCCACGAAGGATTAATCATTAAATATCCCTAGCCGTAGTATTATCGAGAC
The DNA here is from genome assembly GCA_019454045.1 of Zanthoxylum bungeanum. NCBI lineage: Eukaryota > Viridiplantae > Streptophyta > Magnoliopsida > Sapindales > Rutaceae > Zanthoxylum > Zanthoxylum bungeanum. The sequence continues at coordinate 2,974 of SKCR01008663.1, forward strand.
TGGACATCGATAATGCGGAATAGGCTAGTATTGCACTTGTGCGCGTTTGTGAGGGCACAACGGCATAGTTCTCATATATATAAGTATTGGATACTTATGCAAGTGCGATAGGAGTCGTCGTGTTTCACCGATGGTACGGGAAACAGATTCGCTCTGGATAGACCCCTCGGAATCCCATTGGTATTATGACTATGTGTCTATGGGAGGCCGAAATCAAGGTAGGTGTGTATAGTCTTAACCTGAGACTTACATCGCTAATACTTACGATAATCGATAGACTTTGGTCTTGGTGGTAGGGGACTTTAAACGGGTTCTGAGTACACCACTTCTGGGTTTATCAGAGAGTCGTAGTGTATTGGGTGTGATGTCAAGATGGAAGTGTCACTTCAGTCATTTGGAGATGATGTCACGCAGGATACGGTACTAGTGCTCTTGAGTGTTGCGCAACCAATCGGGATATTGTGACCAGGTCATGTATATCCGATTATAGAGACTATGTTACCAGACATCCGATATGTGTTTCGGACGGGGGAGACACTTATCCACCCCCAGCCCTAGCACGTGATTATCCGATACTGGGCCGATATACACAATACTACGGTATACTACGCTTGATACAGATCTTAATATTCTTATGAGAATATATCCGGAGAATTGGGAAGACTTGGTGCTTTGCTAGGAGTCGACCTTGTCTCGTAAACGTAGAGTAGAACGTAGTACTTGGTACGTACGTGATTCGGGTACACCGACGACCGTATTTACTGCCAACATATCCGGGGATCTCATGGGTCGCTTCCCAAAGATTCACCGATGACGTATGACTCGCACTTATATTAATCTGGGATTAATATGATGAGAGAGAGAATTAATCTGGGATTAATTTCGGAGACATTTTATCTAGGATAAAATATCAATTGAAGAGAGAGAAACATTGATTTGGAATTAATCGAGGAATTAATATATTTGATATATTAAACGAAATTAGATTTCGACGCGGAATAAAATTAGATTTTAATTCGGGCGAGCGAATTAATTTAGAATTAATTCGTTAGCGACGTGAATAATAATTCCGCTGGGCGTAATTATTTAATTCTCGTCGCGACGGAAATTAGTTAATTCGGAATTAGCGAATTTGGGCCCGAAAGTGTTTGCGGACACATTCGTATTTTGAAACGGGTGGAATCCGCAAATCACATCGCGATATCTCATTACTTGACACGAATAGATGATGGATGTATCTAGTCACCTTTGAGGGATGATACATTGTCCCTATTCTCAAAGAGAGGTAATGATGGCATATAATGAATTTAAAAAAGGTGATGTGATGTGTGTGGTTGGGAAAGATAACCCAAATGTGTTTGAAATGAAATTGCTTTTCATTCATGTGTATTTGATACACTTAAATAAACAAATACGTACACACACAACTCTTGACTTTCCCTCCTCTCTCTCCTCTTCTTCTTCTCCCTCTCTCACGACATTTTCTGGTTTTGGCAAAGGCAGTGAACTGCCGAACAAGAAAAAGAAAATGGAGGGAAGCAAGTGTGTTTTGTGGCAAAACAAGAGTGCTAGCACACTCCGGGTTCAATGCGAAGGTGATAAGGGAAGTATACCCATGGGCAAGGAACGTTTTGATGAAGCTTGGAGCTCGTTTTTCTTGATCTAAATGGAGCAAAACAGAAGCACAAAACCGAATCTGCAGTGAGCTGTGACAGTGGACTGCTCACGCCCAAACAGTGAAGATTTCAGTTCGTTTTTGTTGCCCAAATCGCATCTCCACCACTCGATGTAAGTATTCCGCACTTAAATCGTTGTATTCGCTTATGATTCATGCTTGAGTTTTGATCTTGGGACCTCTAGAAACTCCAACAATGGCATCAAGAGCATAGGTTAAAAGCATGAAAAATGTTAGGGCTAAAATTTGGGCAAACTTGAATTTGAGCATGATAAATGAAATTGGATGGATTTGTATGCTTAATTGTGTTTGTATTGAAGATTGATTATGTCAATTTGAAGAAAATATGATTGGATCAATTTTTCCCCAAATTGCTACCTTGGCCGAAAATTGATATTGATTTTATGTCTTGGGATTTTTGATTTTTGACAATTGGAGTGTTGGAAATCATTCGGGATGATGATTTAACGTCAATTGCGGAATCAATTGGATTGAATTCGATTTGGACGAAAAATCCCCAAATTGCCAAGTATGTCATGAAACTTTAAATTGGGTAAAATTGATTTAAGCATGCAATTATGAAATTGGATGATTAAGTATGCTTAATACATGTTTAATTGATGATTGGTTGGATCAATTTGATTAAATATTGTTTGGAACAAATTTCCCCAATTTTGAAAGTATGTCATGAAACTTGAAATTGGGTAAAATTGATTTAAGCATGCAATTATGAAATTGGATGATTAAGTATGCTTAATATTTTAATGATGATTGGTTGGATCAATTTGATTAAATATGTTGGAACAAATTTCCCCATTTGAAAGTATGTCATGAACTTGAAATTGGTAAAATTGATTTAAGCATGCAATTATGAAATTGGATGATAAAGTATGCTTGAATGTATTTTAATTGATGATTGGTTGGATCAATTTGATCAAATTTGGTTTGGAACAAATTTGCCCAAAATCTTATCTTGGCCGAGAGTTATGCCCCTTTGTGTTCTTGGTGAATTTTGATTTTTTGAAACATTGGATGTGTTGAAAATCATTAGGGTATATTGATTTAATGTCGAATTGGGTTAATTGGATTGAAACAAATCGGACATGTAATTAACCTTATTGCCAAGAATAAAGTAAAGCATGTAATGGGTTTGATTTTAATCTTAATGTGTTGGACATGTGATGATGAAATTGAGTATGATTAATTGGACTAATTTAGTGTTTTGGAAATGTTGATTTAGTTGATTAATCATGTAATGCACTTTAAGTAATTAAATTGTTAAATTGGATTTATGTAATTTAATTATTTGAGGCCTTAAATTGGATTTGGGCTTCTAATGTTGTAATTGGGCCTATTGGGCTTGATTTTATCAAGTTGGGTTTGGGCCAAATGGATTGGATCCAATTGGGCCCAAAACCTTAACCATAAAGCCCAAATGCAACTAATGGACCTTTGTAATTTAATTGGGCCTAATGGGCCAAAATTAATTTAAAGGCTTATGGGGTAAATCCCGGATTGGACTTTGGTTGCGGGTTTGACCCGAGTTGACCAAAAGACCACGCCTTAAGAAATTAATTAAAAGCCCATTAGACTTTAATTAAATTAATATTGGATATTAATCGGGCTTTGAGACCCGTAGCATTAAATTTGGAATTTAAGTCGAAAAAGGTTTATTAATAAAGTGTGATATTTAAGTTGGAATTAAATAGTGAATTAGAATTAAATACAAATTGAATTGGATTTAATTGTGTAGTTTAATTTAATTCTAAAATTCGTACTTTAAGTACTTATTCGCAAAAACGAGTTTGACTCGAACAAAATCAAATCGTTGTTTGAACATTGGATGATCACATAATTATCAGATTAATTAATTTGATTAGATTGATTGATAGCATGCTTATATGAGTGAATACATGGTTGTGATGCATGAATAATGTATATCGGATGGATATTAGATGGGTGGGGCAATTTTAGAAATTGTTGTAATAAATTCGATTTATTAAATTGGACCTGCGTGTCCAGCCTTATCACCTTCATTCTCTTTGTATTCTCTTCTCACCTATTCCCCTCTATGTATATGAGGTTTCTTTAGAAGTGTAGTGTAACGGGTAGAAGTAGTACAAGTGCTAGCTTGAGTGAGAAAGGGAGAGATTTGATCTAGGATCAATGTGTTAAGTATCCATCCGCATATCATTTATTTTATTTCATACTCGCTTTATTATGTGTTTAGAATGCATGCTTAAGGGTGTATGATGATGAGACCTTAACAAAGATAATTAAATTGGTAGCCAATTTGCACGCGAAAAACCCTCGTTAAATATCATGCGTTTTTCCTTCCATTGAGTGATTCTTACTCAAGATCCGAGATTGGCAGGGGTTGTTGGCCAAAGTCAAGCCCTTGTCCATCAAAGATGTGTTTTAATCACGAGGCTTTGTTCCATATCGGTGTCGTGTCCAAGTTGTGGTTTGTTGGCCAAAGTCAAGACCACTTCTTGTCCATTGACATTGATTACGAAGCTTCCATGTCAATGGGTCCGCGCTTGACTGGAATCATTAGGTTTGTTGTGCCAAAGCCAAGGCCTAGTTGATTCAGAGGAAAAAGGTTAGGGTATACATTCGATGTATAGGCATATATAAGATATATGTTTGGGACTTGGATGTCCACCTACTGGATCTAGGAGTTGGATGAGATCCAATTGATCTTCGAGATCTACCTAGTTAATTATCATACAATTTGTTGGCCAAAGTCAAGATTGTGTGATATTTAACGGGATCCTAGCCCACTAGGAAACACGGTTTCCCGAGTACTCGACAGAGGGTTAGAGGCTCGACGAAAAATAGTGGGAGGCAAGTATTGAATTTGCAACATTCGTTCGAATACTCGCTAAACACGCTCATTTTATTTTATTTCGTCATTAGATTAAATGTTAGTTAGACTAATATTTAAATTGTTGTTTTAATAAACAGTTGGACTGTATTATACTTGATTATATATAATTGGATTATATTAATCAATATATTTGAATTAATTAATTTCAGTTTACAGTTGATTTTATAATTGGATTATAGTAATCAATGTAATTGAGGTTAATTAATTTGGATTATATTTGATTATATAGTTGGACTATTATAATCATTATAATAAAATAGTACCACTAATCGTTGATTAAATAGTTGGACTATTGTAATCAAGATAAAAATTGAAAAGTTGGATATTTAAAATATAATCTGGGAATTAAAATTTTAAATGATTTAATTTTCAAATTGGGAATAAATAATAGGTTACTTTATTTGATAAAATAACTTATTATACGTTACGCCCAAAATTAAGCAAGATAAGTAGAGCATAAAATCTTTTGAAGATTTTTGTGTGATGATGACTTTAATGCTTAATTTAATATACTTGTCATAAATCTAATTTTGATTTAAGAAGTATTAAAATTGCAATTTATAATTCTTGGAGAATTAATTGACTATTCATGTAAAGTCAAAATTTGCAATTGGGCATGTAGCACGAGGTGCACATTCCTTTCAATATTCTTAAAACCCAAGGCTTGGCCTAAGGTTCCTAAAATATTGAAAAGGATAATTGACATATCCCAAAGTGACTACCATTTGGATATGGAAGACACGAAGGAATTAAAGAAAGGGCGAGGCTCTAACTTTAAAAATATTTGTCTTAGTTATGTTCACAGCTAGTATTGAAATTAGATTTTAAATACATAGTGTGGTACATAATATATATGTATTGATATTCAGAATCTGCTTTGAGCAGGATACTGACTTCAAGCTGAGATTCCTCTGCGAATCGGAAACGGGACGAAAGTCGCTGTTTCGACCGTAGATACCTAAGTTTAGGAACTAACCTGGGGTGTGTACTTAAATTAGGAACTGTTATAATGTAACTAGTTTGACTAGAGACATTATCTCTTTATCAGTGTTTAATCCGTTGCGGGTAAAACCTTTATATTATAAAACACTGAGTGTTTTATTATATAAAGATGATACTGAGATAAATACATTAGATGTAAATAACATAATTTATATTTTGAATATACAAAAAAAATCTCAAACATATAAATGACAATAAATAGCTCAAATTGATTTGATCAATAGAGACTTATTTATGGTATTGTTGTCTAGGACACAATTAAACGAGACATGTCAGTTAGTTAGACGGTGTGTCCGAACAAAAACCGAATTTTGTTGGACATGATAAGGTTTATCACGAGTCGCTCTGAGCTATCATTTCCTTCAAACAGGATATGTATTAACAGTGCAAAACTTATTTAGAATAAGGTTCCATATAATCTGTTTGACAGATATCATATAGGATATGAACAGGAAAGAACGAGGTTTCTCATTCCTGATAATTTGGGTATGCTAGGCATAACGTTTGGATGATACCAAACTAAGGACCCAAATTGGATAAGTGCCAATATAGGTTATCCTAAAGGAAACCATAAGTATAGTACTTATAAATCTCACATGAGAACAATGTGATTGTTGCTCACCATGCGGTTTTCTGAGAGGAATACCGATATGCAGTGGTCAGTGGGGGAGGATAGTGATACTCGATGAAAATCGGAGTAATACTATTCAAGGCACGAAGTCCATAATGGAACACAGATTAATTCATCAAGAGAAACTATACCAAATCTTCGAATACACAAGAACAAAGGAAGTGATACTTACGAGGTTATCGACTCCCTATTATGACAAAGTGTCATGAGTCGAAAATGGATTCCATGTTTAACAACTATTTTGGATACTAGTTGTTGTACCACAAGGCATTGTGCCTATGGTACATTAAACGTCTTCAAGGAAGACATACATGGAAGGCAACATACCAACGTACAAAGCTGGGCTTTTGACGGAAGGTATCGTTATCAACATTGTGTTAATAACGGTTCAACCTTTTACCTGTTGCCATGGTAAATCCATTTTGAAGATGCTTGTTGATAACTGCATATTTCATTTATGAAATGTGTCAGTTGCAGATCAAAATCGCTTTCCTGAAAAGGAAACCTTTTGGAGGATGCTTTCAACATCCTGACGATTTTGTATAACCGACAAACAAGGTTTACCGGTTATTCGATCCATGTTTGGATTGTAGCAAGCATAAGGTTCTTGGAACTGTCGTTTTGAAATAATCATAATGATTTATGATTTAATCAAAAAACGAAATAATTCTTGTGTATATAAGGAGGTTAGTGGGAGATTGCACTAACAGTGAAATTCCCATAAAGCAATTGGTGAAAGCTTGGCTTTCATAGAAATTCTCCGTAGAATTCTAGGGAGTAACAACCTTTATTCAAGGAATAAAGATCTACTGGGATAGATTTGGAGTTTGTTAACACTCTCTGGGAAATTGTACATTTAAAATGTACTTGTATTGGTGTCTCATACGCTTCGAGCATATGGAGTCACGATCAGTTCAATCCAAGTGATAGTCACTGGATTGAAGTTGAGAACATCTGTTAGTATCTCAGAGAACTAAAGATGCTGTCTTAAACTATGGAGAATGAGAACTTGTAGTGACTGGGATCACTACTGCAAGTTTCCAAACAATTAAAATACTGCGGTACTATAAAGTTTGAAAACAGGGACAGTGAGCTGGAAATCTTCCTAGCAAGATAACTGTTGCCGAAATAAACAACAAATGCGGATTATTGCTGCAGCTGAGGCAGCAATAGAAGCCATTTGGATCGATAATAAATCTAATTAGATTAGATATAGTTCTGTTAGCAGCTGAGCTAGGCGTCAGCACAGGCTAAAGAATTAAAGGTCTCATCGACGATCCAGATATATACTTCTATATCATCTGATTCGTTCGGATCATACATCGTGGCGATGTGATGATCGTGTAAATCGCGTCAGACGATAATTAAACAAATCCGCTGACGAAAACCTTTCCTCAGCAATTTGAGCGAACCGTACATAGTTCAGGTGTAGGACACTTGAGTGACTCGCTACGTGCCAAGTGGGAGATTGTTGGACATTATGACCCATAGCGTCACTATTTGCACAGATCATTGTGTTGTTGTAGCAAATTAACTATGTGACAAAGAAATTGCACTCTCATCATTTGTGATTAGATCACCATAGATATATAAATGAAGAGAGGTCCCTATGATTAGTTCCTGGATTGAGATGATATGAGACAGTATCAGTCCACGAAGGATTAATCATTAAATATCCCTAGCCGTAGTATTATCGAGACTGGACATCGATAATGCGGAATAGGCTAGTATTGCACTTGTGCGCGTTTGTGAGGGCACAACGGCATAGTTCTCATATATATAAGTATTGGATACTTATGCAAGTGCGATAGGAGGTCGTGTTTCACCGATGGTACGGGAAACAGATTCGCTCTGGATAGACCCCTCGGAATCCCATTGGTATTATGACTATGTGTCTATGGGAGGCCGAAATCAAGGTAGGTGTGTATAGTCTAACCTGAGACTTACATCGCTAATACTTACGATAATCGATAGACTTTGGTCTTGGTGGTAGGGGACTTTAAACGGGTTCTGAGTACACCACTTCTGGGTTTATCAGAGAGTCGTAGTGTATTGGGTGTGATGTCAAGATGGAAGTGTCACTTCAGTCATTTGGAGATGATGTCACGCAGGATACGGTACTAGTGCTCTTGAGTGTTGCGCAACCAATCGGGATATTGTGACCAGGTCATGTATATCCGATTATAGAGACTATGTTACCAGACATCCGATATGTGTTTCGGACGGGGAGACACTTATCCACCCCCAGCCCTAGCACGTGATTATCCGATACTGGGCCAATATACACAATACTACGGTATACTACGCTTGATACAGATCTTAATATTCTTATGAGAATATATCCGGAGAATTGGGAAGACTTGGTGCTTTGCTAGGAGTCGACCTTGTCTCGTAAATCGTAGGGTGTAGAACGTAGTACTTGGTACGTACGTGATTCGGGTACACCGACGACCGTATTTACTGCCAACATATCCGGGGATCTCATGGGTCGCTTCCCAAAGATTCACCGATGACGTATGACTCGCACTTATATTAATCTGGGATTAATATGATGAGAGAGAGAATTAATCTGGGATTAATTTCGGAGACATTTTATCTAGGATAAAATCAATTGAAGAGAGAGAGAAACATTGATTTGGAATTAATCGAGGAATTAATATATTTGATATATTAAACGAAATTAGATTTCGACGCGGAATAAAATTAGATTTTAATTCGGGCGAGCGAATTGAATTAATTAGAATTAATTCGTTAGCGACGTGAATAATAATTCCGCTGGGCGCGTAATTATTTAATTCTCGTCGCGACGGAAATTAGTTAATTCGGAATTAGCGAATTTGGGCCCGAAAGTGTTTGCGGACACATTCGTATTTTGAACGGGTGGAATCCGCAAATCACATCGCGATATCTCATTACTTGACACGAATAGATGATGGATGTATCTAGTCACCTTTGAGGGATGATACATTGTCCCTATTCTCAAAGAGAGGTAATGATGGCATATAATGAATTTTAAAAAAGGTGATGTGTGTGGTTGGGAAAGATAACCCAAATGTGTTTGAAATGAAATTGCTTTTCATTTCATGTGTTTTGATACACTTTAATAACACAAAATACGTACACACACAACTCTTGACTTTCCCTCCTCTCTCTCCTTCTTCTTCTTCTCCCTCTCTCACACATTTTCTGGTTTTGGCAAAGGCAGTGAACTGCCGAACAAGATAAAAGAAAATGGAGGGAAGCAAGTGTGTTTTGTGGCAAAACAAGAGTGCTAGCACACTCCGGGTTCAATGCGAAGGTGATAAGGGAAGTATACCCATGGGCAAGGAACGTTTTGATGAAGCTTGGAGCTCGTTTTCTTGATCTAAATGGAGCAAAACAGAAGCACAAAACCGAATCTGCAGTGAGCTGTGACAGTGGACTGCTCACGCCCAAACCAGTGAAGATTTCAGTTCGTTTTGTTGCCCAAATCGCATCTCCACCGCTCGATGTAAGTATTCCGCACTTAAATCGTTGTATTCGCTTATGATTCATGCTTGAGTTTTGATCTTGGGACCTCTAGAAACTCCAACACGAAAGGTCTGACTAAATAGATTCGGTGACGGACTACCATCTAAGTATAGAAGATGTCTCATGTGCCCACAATGGCATCCCAAGTCTAAGAATCACAAGTGCTAATCAACCCGAGAAGATTATTATGAAGTTGGTTGTACCATCCATTAAGAATCTTCAGTGAGCCGTTTTAGTGTTTATCCGCTATTACACACCACACGTCTATCAGCTCCATGCATAATGTTCATGAAAACCATTGGCTCATATATTCCAGTATACGACATTGTACCCGGTCTCAACGGGTTTACTTTACTGCAAGTAGTGTAACCTTGACCAGGAACCGTCTGAGAATGACAACGTCATGATACTACTCAATGTCAGTTGCGGACGCTTTTGCAACAGTACCATGACTACTCATTCTAAGGTCATTACGTCTTTACATATATAAAGATAGATTATATTATAGAAATTGCATATATTTATTCATAATAATAATGTTTTACAGAAGTATTCAAAAGAAATACAACCGGGAATTGGCGCTCTGAGCACCAACCCCAACAATTATCTGATGCTGGAATCGAAATACGCAATACTACGTATACTACGCCTGATATAGTCCTTCATTCCTGTAAGGATATTTCTGGAGAATTGGGTAGGCATGGCACTTTGCTAGAAGCCAACCTTGTCTTGTAAATCGGTACAAACGTAGTACGAGGTACTTACGTGTTCGGATAGTCTGACGACCGAATTTACTGCCAACATATCTGCGGATCTCATGGGTCGCTTCCCAAAGATTCACCGATGACGTATGACTCGTACTTTTAATTAATATGGGATTAATTAGATGAGAGAGAAAATTAATCTTAGATTAATTGCGGAGATATTTTATCTGGGATAAAATATCAATTAAATATAGATAACGATTAATTTGGAATTAATCGGTTAAATTATATATTCAATATATTAATCGAAATTGTATTTCGACGCGAATTGTAATTAGATTTTAATTCGGGCGAACGAATTAATTTAGAATTAATTCGTTAGCGACGTAAATAGTGATTTCGCTAGGCGTAACCATTTATTACGACGCGACGGAAAATTCGTTAATTTGGAATTAGCGAACCTGAGCCCGAGAGTGATTGCGAGCGCATTCGCATTTCGAATTCGAGCGCCGGCACGCAAGTCACCAAGCGTCAAATCGCTAGTCGCATCAATCGTCAAATCACTTGTCACTTTGAGTGATGTGATATGACATGTCACTTTAATAAAGTGAAGAGATGTGATGTGAAATGATTGAAAATCATTTTTGCTTTTTGACTTTTACTTTTGGTAAATGATAAAGCTTTTTGTATTTGATTTTATTTTTTTGAAAATAAAATAAATATATAAGTAAAGCTTTCACTTTCTCTCTCCATCTAACCACACTCACGCACTTCTCTTTTCCCTCTCTTTTCATCTTCCTCTTCTCACGGCTTCAAGCCGATTTCTTCACAAAATCTTCTGGTTTGACCGAAATTTTGAGAAGCAAATGAAGAAGAGTAGTGCTAGCACACACATGGGTTATATTATGGTGATAGGGAAACGAATTTATGAGCATGAAAAGCTTGAAGCTTGGAGCTTCCATGGTGTTCATCAATGGCTGAATCATGGAGGAACCAAACCAGTCAAAACTGAGCAGCCCACTACCTTGGAGAGCTGTTGCCATGAGCTTGGAGGGAGGCAAAAACGCAGCTTGTTCTTCGCATCTCAAACCGTTCAATGTGAGTTATGTTTCCGCCTTACTCCTTTGTCGTGTTCATACGAATTTTATGCTTGTTTTGGATGATTCTTGGGACCTAATTAGGAACTCAACAATGGTATCTTGAGCCTTGAACAAGCATGAAAAAGTTAGGGTTAAAATTGGGTAAAACGAATTGGGCATGTTTTGATGATGAATTGTTTGTTATAGTATGCTTAAATGAGATGGAATTAATGATTGATTAGATCAATTTGAAAAAATTGTGTTTGGAACATATTTCCCCAATTTTTTGTGTAGGCCAAAGTTGACAAAATTGGGTTAAACTCAATTTGAGCATCAATTGATTAAATTGTTTAGTATAGTATGCTTGAATGAGGTTGAATTGATGTTGTGCATGATCAATTTCATGAAATTTGGTTGGATCCATTTTTCCCCAAATTTTGGGCATGACAAATTTGGGTAAACTTGATTTTGAGCATGTTTGATGAAATTGGATGATTTAGAATGCAAAAGTATGTTTAATTGAGGATTGATTGGATCAATTTGTTGAAAATGAGTTTGGAACAATTTTCCCCAAATTGCTTATGTTGGCCGAAATTGAGACCCTAATATCTTGGTGATTTTTGTTTGTTTGATCATTGGATGACTTGAAACAAGTGGGTAATGTTGAATTGAAATTTGATTGGATTGAATTTTGATTTGGAACAATTTTCCCAATTAAAGTAGGCTTGGCCGAATTCAATTGGATATGAAATTCATTGTGTTTTTGTATTTTGATTCATTAGATGAGTTTAATTGATTTGGGAAATGATGATTGTGGATTCAATTTGATTGAAACCAAATCGGATTAAAAAAACCCCTAATTGCCGAGACAAAAGCATGTAAATGGGTTTGATTTTAATAAATTGTGTTGGACATTATTTGATGTTAGAAGTGCATGATTAAAGTATGCTAATTGATATTTTAGAAATATTAATTGGGTGGTCAATTGTGCATTACACTTAGGTTAATTAATTATGGAATTTGGAATTTTATAAGTTAATTAATTTGGGCTTATTTTGGAAATTGGGCCTTATAGGTTGTAATTGGGCTTTTGGGCTTGGTTGTACCAAGTTAGGTTTAGGCCAATTTGGTTGGATCCAATTGGGCCCAAAACCGCATCCATAAAGTCCAATTATGACTTAATGGACCTTAATTATTTAATTGGGCCTAATGGGCCAAAATTAATTTAAAGGCTTATGGGGTAACTCCCGGATTGGATTTTGGTTATCAGTTTGACCCGAGTTGACCAAAAGTCCACGCCTTAAGAAATTAATTAAAAGCCCATTGGACTTTAATTAAAAAACATTAGATGTTAATTGGGCTTTGAGACCCATTGCGATTAAATTTGGAATTTAAGTCGTAAAGGTTCATTAAATAAAGTGTAATATTCAATTTGGAATTGAATAGTGAATTAGTATTAATACATGTTAAATTGGATTTAATGTTGTAGTTTAATTTAATTCAAGAATTCGTACTTTCAGTACTTATTCGCAAAACGAGTTTGACTCGAGCAAAAATCAAATCGTTGTTTGAACATTGGATGATCACTAATTATCAGATTAATTAATTGGATTAGATTGATTGATAACATGCTTGTATGAATACATGGTTGTGATGCATGAATAATGTATATCGGATGGATATTAGTCGGGTGGGGCAATTTTGGAAATTGTTGTAATAAATTTGATTTATTAAATTGGACCTGCGTGTCCAGCCTTATCACCTCTATACTCCTTGTATTCTCTTCTCACCTATTCCCCTCAATGTAAATGAGGTTTCTTTAGAAGTGTAGTGTAACGGGTAGAAGTAAATACATGTGCTAGCTTTGGAGAGAGAAAATGAGAGATTTGATCTAGGATCAATGTAAAGTATCCATCCGCATATCATTATTATTTTATTTTCATACTCGCTTTATTATGTGTTTAGAATGCATGTTTAAGGGTGTATGATGATGAGACCTTAACAAAGATAATTAAATTGGTAGCCAATTTGCACGCGAAAAACCCTCATCAAATATCATGCGTTTTTCCTTCCATTGAGTGATTCTTACTCAAGATCCGAGATTGGCATGGGTTGTTGGCCAAAGTCAAGCCCTTGTCCGTTCGAAGATGTGTTTGAATCACGAAGGCTTTGTTCCATATCAGTGTCTTGTCCAAGTTGTGGTTTGTTGGCCAAAGTCAAGACCACTTCTTGTCCATCGACATTGATTACGAAGCTTTCCATGGTCAATGGGTCGCGCTTGACTGGGATCACTAGGTTTGTTGTGCCAAAGCCAAGGCTTAGTTGATTCAGAGGAAAAAGGTTAGGTAATACATTGGATGTATTGGCATATATAAGATATATGTTTAGGATTTGGATATCCGCCTACTGGATCTAGGAATTGGATGAGATCCAATTGATCTTCGAGATCTACCTAGTTAATTATCATACAATTTGTTGGCCAAAGTCAAGATTGTGTGATATTTAACGGGATCCTAGCCCACTAGGAAACACATGGTTTCCCGAGTACTCGACAGAGGGTTAGAGGCTCGCCGAAAAATAGTGGGAGGCAAGAATTGAATTTGCAATACTCGTTCAATTACTCGCCATACGCGCTCATTCAAATTATTTCGTCGTTAGATTAAATGTTAGTTGGACTAATATTTAAATTGTTGTTTTAATAATCAGTTGGACTGTATTATATTTGATTATATATAATTGGATTATATTAATCAATATATTTGAATTAATTAATTTCAGTTTACAGTTGATTTTATAGTTGGACTATAGTAATCAATGTAATTGAGGTTAATTAATTTAGATTATATTTGATTATATAGTTGGACTATTTAATCATTATAATAAATAGTACCACAAATCGTTGATTAAATAGTTGGACTATTAGAATCAAGATATAAAAATGAAAGATTAGTGTTTAAGACATAATCCTGGGTGAAAATGTATTTAAACGACTTTAATTTTCAAATTGGGAATAAATTTCAGGATGGTCCTGGAAAAATAATAAGTTATTTTATTTGATAAAATAACGTATTATGCCTAAGCCCAGAGTTAAGCAAATAATAGAGCATAATCTTTGGAAGATCATGTAATGATAACTTAAGTGCTTAATCCATTATGTTTGTCATAATTATGTTCACAGCTAGTATTAAAATTGGATTTTAGATACTTAGTGTGGTACATAAAATATATATATTGATGTTCAGAATCTATTTTGAACAGGATACTGACTTCAATTGAGATTTATCTGCGAATTGAAAACGGGACGAAAGTCGCTTGTTTTAACCGTAGATATCTGAATTTAGGAACTACCTTCGGGTTAGTACTTAAATTTAGAAACTGTTATAATGTAGCTAGTTTGACTAGAAACATTATCTCTATATCGCGTATAACCCGCTGCGGGTGTACCTTTATATTCTAGAACACTAAAGTGTTTCATTATATAAAGATGATATGAGATAAACAAACATTAGATGTGAATAACAGGATTTATATTTTGAATATAAATAATATCTCAATATATATAACATGACAAATAAATAGCTCAAACTGATTTGATCAGTTAAGAAACTTAATTGTGGCATAGTTGTCAGGGACACTGATAAACAAGAATCGTATATCCGCACTTTTGAAGAGCGGATACCAGGACTGATTTGATTCCATTCAAATAAAGTCTACGAATCTAGTCTATTTGGGCAAAGTGCCTAAAACACTATTTACTTGGTAAAAGTGTAAATGCCACCGATCTGTTAGCCCTACTTCATAGTGAAGTAAGTGGGCCCATGTCTAGCTAGGCTAGATATGGATATGAATATTTCGTGACCTTTACGGATGTGGCATCGCGTATGGTTATGTGTTTCTTTTGAAGAACACAAATCGGAAACTTTCAGAGTTTCGACACGATACGAAATAGACAAACAGATCGGCTAAAGTATTAAACCGTCACGGTAAGACCGTAATGAATAATACTTAAACAATAAGTTTCTAGTATATTTGAAAGAGTATAGTATTCTTTCAAATAAGGACTCCTCCCGGAACACGTCAGTTTGATGGTGTGTCCGAACAGATTAACCGAATTTTGTTAGACATGATAAGGTTAATCACGAGTCGCTCTGAGCTACCATTTCCTTCGACGGATATGCTAAACAGTGCAAGAACTTATTTTGAATAAGGTTCCATAAAATCTGTTTGACAGATTACATATTAGATATGAACGGGAAAGAAACCGGGTTTCTCATTCCTGATAATTTGGGTATGCTAGGCATATGTTTGGATGATACCAAACTAAAACCCAAATAGGATAAGTGCCAAATGTAGGTCATCCTAGGGATACCGTAAGTATTGTACTTATACACCTCACAAGAGAACAATTAGATTGTTGCTCACCATACGTTTTCCTGATAGGAATACCGATATGCAGTGGTAAGTGGGAGGATAGTATAACTCGATGGAAATCGGAGTAATACTGTTCAAGGCACCGAATCTTAATGGAACACAATAGTTCATCAAGGATGAGACTATTACCATTAATCTTCGAATACACAAGAACCGCGTAAGTCGGAAAACAACCTGGGGTATGGGTTTCTGATCTAACCTTATAAAGATGTGAATCTTATTGAGGAATACCAACTGACTACGTATGAGGAAGTGATACAAGATATCAACTCCCCAATTATGGCAAAGTGCCATATAATCCGAAATGGATTCCATGTATATCAACCAGTTTGGATACTAGTTGATGTACCACAAGGCATTGTGCCTAATGGTACTTAAAAGTCTTCTAGGAAGACATACATGGATGGCAACATACCAACGTATAAAGCAAGGCTTTAACGGAAAGGTATCGTTATCAACATTGTGTTGATTACGATTCAACCTTTTACCTGTTGCCACGGTAAATCCATTTGGATAATGCTTGTTATTCGATCCATGATTGGATTGAAGCAAGCATTAGGTTCTTGGAATTATCGTTTTGATATAATCATAATGGTATATGATTTAATTCAAAACGAAAATGATTCTTGTGTAAATAAGAGGGTTAGTGGGAGCGCACTGACAGTGGCTGTCCTATAGAATAATGATAATACGTCATTTCTTGGAAATGATATTCCCATAAAATTAATATCGGCGAAAGCTTGGCTTTCGCAATACTCTCCTAGAACCGTACATTGAAAAATGTACGAGACCTGGTGTATCATACGCTTTGAGCATATGGATTCACAAACAGGCCAATCCGAGTGATAGTCACTGGATTGATGTTAAGAACATCCGTTAGTATCTTAGAGAACTAAGGATGCTGTCTTAGTCTATGGAGAAGGAGAACTTGAAGTGACTGGGGTCACTGTAGCAAGTTTCCTATAACTGATAAAGACGACTAAAAGTCACAACGGTACTATATAGTTTGAATAACGGAACAGTGAGCTGGAAATCTTCCGAGCAAGATCTGTTTCCGAATAAACAACAAATACGGATTATTGCTGCAGCTGAGGCAGCAATAGAAGCTATTTGGGTCGATAATAAATCTAATTAGATTAGATATAGTTCTGTTAGTGGCTGAGCTAGGCGTCAGCACAGACTAAGGAATTAAAGGTCTCATCGATGATCCAGATATATACTTCTATATTCATCTGATTCGTTCGGATCATACATCGTGGCGATGTGATGATCATGTAAATCGCATCGGATGATAATCATGCAAATCCGCTGACGAAAACCTTTTCTCAGCAGTTTGAGCCAACCCTACATAGTTCGGGTGTTAGACACTCGAGTGACTGGCTATGTGCCAAGTGGGAGATTGTTGGATAATATGACCCATAGCGTCACTATTTGTACAGATCATGGTGTTGTTGTACAAATTAACTATGTGACAAAGGAGATTGCACTCTTATCATTTGTGATTAGATCACCTTAGATACATAAATGATGAGAGGTCCCTATGATTTGTTCCTGGACAGAGAATGATATGAGACAGTATCAGTCCACGTAGGATAAATCATTAAATATCCCTAGTCGTAGTATTATCGAGACAGGACATCGATAATGCGGAATAGGCTAGTATTGCACTTGTGCGTGTTGTGAGGGCACAACGGCATAGTTCTCATATATTTAAGTATTGGATACTTATGCAAGTGCGATAGGAGGTTGTGTTTCACCGATGGTACGGGAAACAGCTTCGCTCTGGATAGACCCCTCGGAATCCCATTGGTATTATGACTATGTGTCTATGGGAGTCCGACATCAGGGTAGGTGTATTTGGTCTTAACCTGAGACTTGCACCGCTAATACTTACGATAATCGGTAGACTTTGGTCTTGGTGGTACAGGGCTTTAACCGGTTCTGCGTACACCACTTCTGGGTTTATCAGAGAGTCGTAGTGTATTGGGTGTGATGTCAAGACGGAAGTATCACTTCAGTCATAGTGGAGATGATGTCACGCAGGATATGGTACTAGTGCTCTTGAGTGATGCGCATCCAATCATGATATTATGACCAGGTCATGAATATCTGATTATAGAGACTAGTTACCAGACATCCGACATGTGCTTCGGACGGGGCAGACACTTATCCATCCCCAGCCCTAGCACGTGACTATCCGATACTGGGCCGATATACACAATACTACGGTATACTACGCTTGATACAGATCTATATATTTCTGTAAGAATATTTCTGGAGAATTGGGTAGGCATGGCGCTTTGCTAGAAGCCAACCTTGTCTTGTAAATCGGTACAAACGTAGTACGAGGTACTTACGTGTTCGGATAGTCCGATAACCGATTTACTGCCAACATATCCGGAGATCTCATGGGTCGTTTCCCGAAGATTCACCGATGATGTATAACTCGCACTTTAATTAATCTGGGATTAATTAGAAGAGAGAGAAATTTAATCTGGGATTAATTGCGGAGATATTTTATCTGGGATAAAATATTAATTAAAGAGAGAGAACGATTAATTTGGAATTTATCGATAAAATAATATATTCGATATTGTAAGAAATTGGATTTCGACGCGGAATTAAAATAGATTTTAATTCGGGCGAACGAATTAATTTAGAATTAATTCGTTAGCGACGTAAATAGTGATTTCGCTAGGCGTAATCATTTAATTACGACGCGACGGAAAATTCGTTAATTTGGAATTAGCGAACCGAGCCCGAGAGTGATTGCGAGCGCATTCGCATTTCGAATTCGAGCGCGGCACGCAAGTCACATCAAGCGTCAAATCGCTAGTCGCATCAATCGTCAAATCACTTGTCACTTTGAGTGATGTGATATGACATGTCACGTCTTTCCTCGCTGTTTTGCTATTCGGCTGCTGTTTCAAGTCCGTTTTGCTGCTGTTTCGCTGCTACGTTTCAGGTCACTGTTCTGGTGGTTTAGCGGACTGTTTTGAGTGATTTTGAAGGCTTAGGGAGGTGCGTTTGTGGGGATTTTTTAGGGAAAACTTATGGATGGTTTTTGGGGGGTTTTCTAGGTGATTTAGGGCTATTTTTCTGGCTAAAGCCGCAGCCAAAACGGACCAGAACAGAAGGTGAAGATGCGGCAGTTCAAGGTGCAGTGGGGGCGTTTTCAGGGACTGTTCTGGGGCTGCGAATGGGGCTTGTTTGGAGGGTTGTTTAGTGCGACTTTAGGGCTGTGAATGGGGGCTGGAACTCGGCAATGGAGGGTTAAGTTTAGGGCTTGGGCGTGAAGGGTGTTGATGATGGAGGGAAGGTGCGGCAATGGAGGCTTCAGGGGGCTGCTTGGGCGTGCAATGGAGGCTTAAGAGAGTGCTTTAGGCGTGTGAGAGGGATGTATTTGTGCTAGGCTTGTGAATGGGAGTGAAGGCCTCTTTTTATAGGCAAAGAGAGAAGACTTTCCTAATTTGAGTATGAGAGAATCTCCTAATTGGTTTCTAATAAGGAATAGATCTCCTAATTTGGATTTGTGATTGGATTTGATTTGGTAGGGATTTGATTGATTTGATATCTTATTTAGGTAAGGATTTTATTTGATTTGAACATGTGATTAAATATCTATTTACTAAATAAGGAGCATATGGGCGTGAATCACATCTTTGGGCATTGACTTGTTTGACTTGGTGGGCTTGGGTATTTTGGGTTTGGTCTTGTGTTTGGTAAATGGTTTATGGGGTCTTGGGCCTAAGATAAGCTTCGAAACGGAAGTCCAACAAGCAGCCGAAGCTAAACAACTCAGATAAAATCCAACAAAATTCTATTTTCCAACTTTACCCTTCCAACATCTGTTTCCCGCGGCTTTCATGACTAAAGGGGTAGTTGTCTCCATACGAGACTCATCATCGGGCTGATATGCAAAAATGCAATGCCTATAGTCGCCCCCATTTTGATAGGACTTGTGAAGTGTGTGACAATGACAATTCCTATCAAAGTACGTGCAATGCATTTTCACTTACCTGGCTCGCCAGCTGCCATATGATCCGCCTGTTGTGTTGAGTTGATGTGATGAAGTCCATTCCCGAACTGTCACCGTGTTGTGTCCATTCCCGAACCGATCTCTATTCCTGGAGTGTTGCTGTGATGTGATTTGATGAAGTCCATTCCCGAACTGTCACCGTGTTGTGGTCCATTCCCGAACCGATCTCCATTCCCAGAGTGTTGCTGTGATATGATGTGATGAAGTCCATTCCCGAACTGTCACCGTGTTGTGGTCCATTCCCGAACCGATCTCCATTCCCGGAGTGTTGCTGTGTGATGAAGTCCATTCCCGAACTGTCACCGTGTTGTGGTCCATTCCCGAACCGATCTCCATTTCCGGAGTGTTGCTGTGATATGATGTGATGAAGTCCATTCCTGAACTGTCACCGTGTTGTGGTCCATTCCCGAACCGATCTCCATTCCCGGAGTGTTGCTGTGATATGATGTGATGAAGTCCATTCCTGAACTGTCACCGTGTTGTGGTCCATTCCCGAACCGATCTCCATTCCCGGAGTGCCATTCCCGGAGTGCCATTCCCGGCGTGCCATTCCCGAGCTGTCCATTCCCGGACTATATCTCCATTATCGGAGTGCCATTCCCGGCGTACCATTCCCGGCGTGCTCATTCCCGAGCTGTCCATTCCCGGACTGTCCATTCCCGGACTATGTCTCCATTCTCGGAGTGCCATTCCTGGCGTGCCATTCCCGACGTGCCATTCCCGACGTGATCATTCCCGAGCTGTCCATTCCCGGACTATGTCTCCATTCTCGGAGTGCCATTCCCGGCGTGCTCATTCCCAAGCTGTCCATTCCCGGACTATATCTCCATTCTCGGAGAGCCATTCCCGGCAGAAACTTATCTGAAGTAATATGG
>SKCR01008664.1:0-23765 GCA_019454045.1 Zanthoxylum bungeanum
CTTTCGCCATTTATAAGTCAAAGTAAATAATATTACAAAACGGCAAAAGGCAATTTCATTATCACATAGTTAATTTTGTACAATAATACAATATCATTTACAAACAGTGACGCTATGGGACATAATGTCTAACAGACGCAGGCTTATTCTAGGAATAAGATCTAATGGGATAGATCTAGAAAGTTGTCGACAACCCTCCCAGAGCTCGTACGTTTTGGAAATGTATGTGACCTGATGTTTCATATACTTAGAACATATATAGACGCTATAAGGCTAATCCAGTTGATGGTCACTGGATTGATGTAAAGAAAATCCTTGAGTATCTTGGACGAACTAAGGATGTTTTTTGGGAATATGGGGAAATGAGAACTTGAGGTGACTAGGTTCATCACTTCAAGTTTCCAAACCGACAAAGACGACATTAAGTCGCGAAAGGGTACATATTTATTTTGAATAATGGAACAGTGAGTAGGAAATCTTCCTATGAAGATATTATTGCCGAATAAATAACAAAAGCGGAATATTACTGCAGCTGAGGCAGTAAAAGAAACATTTTGGATCTATATAATCCTAATTGGATTAGGTATAGTTCTGTTATCAGCTGAGCTGGGCTACAACACAAGCTAAGGAATCGCGGTCTCATCAACGATCCAAGTATGTATTTCT
The DNA here is from genome assembly GCA_019454045.1 of Zanthoxylum bungeanum. Taxonomy (NCBI): domain Eukaryota; kingdom Viridiplantae; phylum Streptophyta; class Magnoliopsida; order Sapindales; family Rutaceae; genus Zanthoxylum; species Zanthoxylum bungeanum. The sequence continues at coordinate 667 of SKCR01008664.1, forward strand.
TTAGACCCATCATAATCCCATTGGTAGTATGACTATGTGTCTATGGGAATTTGAAACAGGGTAGGTGTATTTGGTATTAACTTTATACTTCCATCGCAAATACTTGTGACAATCAGTTTACTTTAGTTTTGGTTGTCTGGGGCTTTAACAGGTTCTCTGTATGCCTCATCTGGGTATACTGAGAATCGTAGTGTATTGGGTGTGATATCAAGATGGAAGTATCCCTTCAGTCATATGGAGATGATGATCATGCAGGGGACAAAAACTAATATTCTTAAATTCTGCAGTTATCGGGATAATATGACAAGGTCATGATTATCCGATTATAGAGACTAGTTGCATGTGATCCGATATATACTTCGTACGGGGCAGACACAATTCCAGCCTCAGGCCTAGCATGTGACATCTGATACTGAGTTGTAATACGCAATACTACGTATACTACGCCTGATAAAGATTATGTATATTCCATGTTGAATATATTTCTAGAGAATTGGGTAGGCACGGTGCTTTGCTAGAAGCCAACCATGTCTTGTAAATCGGTAAGAACATGGTTCTAGGTATGCACATATTCGGATAGTCCGATAACCGTATTTATTGCCAACTTATCCAGAGATCTCATGGTTCGCTTCCCAAAGATTCACCGATGATATTTGACTCGAACAGAATTAATCTAGGATTAATTATCAGAGAGAGAAAATTAATCTGGGATTAATTACGACAATAATTAGTCTGGGAATAATTATCAGAGAAAGAATTAATCTGGGAATAATTGCGTCGAGAATTTATCTGGGATTGAATTCGTCAAGAAGAGAGAACGCGATTAATTTGGCATTAATCTGCAAAATGAATTTAATAGTGAAATTAAATTTTACTATTCAATTAATTGGGCTAAAATAATATATTAGATAAATTAAATGAAATTGGATTTCAAAGAAGAATTAAAATTGGATTTTAATTCAATCGAATGAATTAATTTGGAATTAATTCGTAAGCGACTTCCGTAATAATTTTACTGGGTATTATTATTAATTAAATTAGATTTAATTATGAAGCGACGGAAAATTCATTTAGTCGGATTAATGAACCGGGCCCAAACTGTGTTGAGTGAGCTAACTCAAATTTGAATTTAAAGTGGTGGGACCCACTTTACTTACATCAACCTTTTAACACTTGATGTGAGTAGGTTGCTACATTTAATTGTGATAGAAGTGGTTTAAAAAGTAATTGGATTATTTTAAAACACACACCAACCAACTCAATACACTATTCACTCATCTCTCTCATTTTTTCTCTCCCATAGGCGTGAACTTGGTTCATTTTCTTCTTGAATTTTGTTGCAAAATTCAATTAAGCTAGCACTTAAAGAGACAAATGAAGGTGATAGGGAAACCAATCCATGAGTTTGGAATGCAAACGCAAAGCTTGGAGCTTCCATTACATCCAACAAATCCAAGAAAAGTCTTTAACCTCATCCAATCAAAGTAAGTTTTTCTACAATTTTCTTTTGTTTATTCACACACAAATGACTATTAGACGGTCTTGGAATGTTCTAGGAACACTAACACTATACCCAACTTGTGGATGGGCTATATGTACATGTATTTGTAATATTTTCATTAATTAATAAAATGGAAATCTTTATTATACATGTCTTACATAAATTATATGAATCATCAAACATTGTAATAAAGCCATTGGAGTAATAAGATGATGGCTTCCATGCCTTTTGAGAATCATTACTATCAAACGTTCCTAGTCATAGTTTTGTGAATAATCTGGGCGTTCACAAAGTGGAGAGACTAGTATGATAATATAATTCGCCCTTAAGTGGAGAGACTAGTTGGTGTATCACATGGATGCATGAGTTGCTCGTTTTCATCAAAATTACCGCCGAAAGTTTTCATATGTAGTGTTTATCCCATGTGTCTATGATAACTTTCATGTATCGATTATATGACTAGTCCTTAGACTTGAGGTCTTTACAATCTTATGTATGGATCAAATAACTTTGACATTCTCTTTCCCCGGTTCAAAAAATCCATTCATGAAGGTATGATTGGGTCATTTGTTGAAACACATGAAGTTTGTAAAAATACAACAGAGAATCGCCACTCTCTCGGATAATATTTTCTTATTAGTGTAGTATTTAAGGTCGCGGGTTGATATTTGTGATCAGTGCTTAAGACTGTGGCCGCAGTGGAAGAATCATGTGAGTTTCTTGGGTTAGCACGATTCATGACACTATCAACATCATACATTTGACCATATGGGTAGACACTTTCCGTACCCTAGGTCAATAGGTGGGGATACAGTAAGGCGAGGGAACGTATCATATGTAAATCGCATACAGAATAGGTATATATCTTTCCTTCTTATTTGGGGCCTTGGCATGTTGCTATATGTCAACCTTGGTCATTTAAATCGAACGACCATCTAATCGGAGGATAATTTATGTTCGATTAAATTATCACGATTCATTTCATTCCAACTTGAGGGAACCCAAAGGTCACACACAACAAAATCGAAATCAATGGTTAACAGTACACAATACAAATTTAAAAACATATATGATTGCTGTAGGAATTGTTCATAAATGGTTCAATGTGTTTAATTATTAAACAGATCATTTATGAGGTTCCATAGTGGCTTAGGGATTGGTGAATGACGATTGGGGCACTTTGGGAATTGGAATAAATATATAAAAAATAAATAAAAAAGGGCGCAGATGATGCCTTACTTTTTTTATTTTATTTATTTGTTATTTGTTTTGAATTCCAATTCGGCCCAAACTCTTATTAGTGTTTTATATCTCATTAAACCACTAAATTAAGATCCAATGGCTAAGATTAAATTATCATTTATCCCACATCAGATTCTTAATTAATTTTATTATCTTTGGAGCACATATATAAACCCAAAGAATTCTTTACAAATTTTTTGCACCAAAACCTTTCATAAATTGGTTTTACATAAGTGAGCAACTCTAAAGTTTAAGAGTAAGCCACTGATTTTGATGATTCTTAAGTCTAATTGACTAAAGGAATCTCAATTTAAAAGTTTTGAGGTATTTTCTTAGGCTAGCACCAATGGCAAAATACTCGTGCACTCAATGCGTAGTCTCGCCGTTGAGTTTTGGATTTGGTGTGTGCATCTTTAGAGGCCACACACTTGGGTGGCTCTTTCGAACGTTGAAGAGCTTGATGAGTTCGAGAAAAGCTTGTAGATTGGAGGGAGAACTGGAGGAGTCTTCGGTTCAAGTAAGTTTATTTTCTTTTTTTTTAATTAGAGTTATTATGATAGTTAGCTTGTTTAGGTTTATTTTTTTTGCATGTTTTATGAGTTTTTATGCTTAGAATATATAGTAACATAACTAGGCTTGTAGAATAATCAAAACAAATGGGTCTTGGGCAAAGGGATAGCGGCATCATAATTTTTGATCTTTCGATGTGCACTCGCGGCCGTTTCCCAACAGTGGTATTAGCGCGCCATTTTTGTTTTGATTAGTTCTCTCTCATTTGAACTCGAAATTGGGTGTGTAAAAGATCGTTGGAAAGATAACACCCTGAACTTACTTTTAGCTATAAGTTTTGCATGATTTGGTTAAGATTTGAATTGTGAAATTACATTTAAAGTTCACACATCTGTAAAAAAAATGTGAATAGTAAAATTATTTGATTAAAATAAAATGCAATATTATAATTAAATATTAATGAACGTTATCTAAAGTTCTTTGTGTGTTTCTTGATGATGCCTGAAGAAATGGATTCATGTCAAAGCCTTTAAAAGAAATCCTCTTCACTGCCAGAATTGTCCATGATTTAATTGACAAACTTTGAGCATTTGAACCACAATTGACCTTATCCTTTCCAATATAAACTATTCTGATAATGATCGTGGTAAGAAGCCACAGATAAATCTTGATCTTAACCTTTAAATTTCTTTTTAGATGTAGAATTTCAGCTAACTAGGTACTATATTCTAAACTCTCCTTCTAATTTTAAGACATTTGGGACAATGTCTCATTTAGGTTTGGGGGAGAGTAATAGTTGACTAGTATCTAGTTTTTATTATGTTTTGTATTTGATTTGTAGTCAAAAAAATTTCAAAAAAATAAAAAATAATTATTTTTGTATTTTTAATTTGACTAATCAGGTGAAATTGTGTGATATAGTTGTGTAAGGATTTCCACTCCTGAGATGTATCTCAACCTATTTCTTAACAAGTTAATTCTTGTTTATTTTCTTTTGAATTATTTAATTTGTAAGTTCTCCATAAAACTGATTAAATTGGATCTTCATATGCTCAGTTGATAGGTATTATCAATATGCATGGTAACATACAACCATGAGTTGTAATTGAAAAGTTTGTAATATTGAGTGCTTTAGTTTAACTGGAAGAAGCATCTAAAAAAGCGATGGAATAAAATAAATTATATATCAATAAAAAAACATATGAGATCCGAGTAATTAAGTCCTTAGGGGTGTTTTAATATATAGTGCCCTAAAACCAACTAGTTTGGGAGTCATTGACCTAAAGCTCTCTACATGGATTGAATATGTTATATATAAAAAAATATATATATTTATCTGAAATCTGAGTAATTAAGTATTTAAGGGTGTATTAACACCTAGTACCCTAAAGCCAACAGTTTTGGGAGCCACTGGCCCAAAGCTCACTACATGGATGAAAGATATTGTATATAAATAAAAAAAATTCTGAAAAAAAAAATTCCATTGCTAAAAAATGGTGTGAATTCTGATATAACTTTAGGACAAAAATATTACTCTCTTTTCGACTAACTTATAATACCTTGATTAAAAAAAATGTGGGCACAATGACTTGATTAATACCTTGTTGGTTGTGCATATGAAGAATGGTAAATATAATCAGAGAATTTACTTTTGATAATTTAAAGAAAGAAAACAACTACAAACTTGGATAAGAAGTTTCACTTGTTTAGTCACTAACTTGTTTATTCTCTTTTCTCTTGTCATTTTGCTTTTATGTGCATTAGTTTGATGTTTGTGGGTATCATCGCTATAAGCCCTCACGAGACTACAACTCATCCACTAGGGACACCTACGGGTTTAAAGGCTTGTTGCATATGCTAAATGCAACCATGGTCCTTACGAAAATGGCTTAGTTTAATTTTATTTTAAGGATGTTTATGTTATTTTATTTTGTTGTTTTGCTCGATGACTAGTAAAATGACAGGATTGTGGTGTGATGAGTGGAAAATATATCATTATTTCTCACTCATTTGACCTAATATTTTATATAGTTTCTTGGGTTTTATGAAATTTTTGATGTGTTTTGTGTTATTTTGCATATAAATAAAGTTTTGGAAATCAATGGGAACAAATCAGGGTCAAAACAGTGAAAATGGACAAAAAGGGCAAAATCGACTTTTGAGCATTACGAAGCGCAACATTCTACGTCGCGACTACTAACAAGCACTGATTATTGCTAAAATGTGCCGGACACGTGTCAAAAATATAGAAGTCTGCTATCATACGTACTTGCTAACATTCGTCTCCCATGTGTCAACATCATAGCAAATCTCCTAATGTGCGCCGGACACGTGTCATAATCATGTGCTACCGAGCCTACGGGTGCCACATGTCATCATTCGATTGGACTGCATCAACCATGTGCCACGTGTTAGCTGTTGGAATATTATGACCCATAGCATCACTATTTGTAATAAACATTATGTTTTCGTACAAATTAACTATATGACAAAAGGAAGTTGCTATTTTATCATTATTGTAATTGGATTACTTGGATATATATTAATGATAAAAGTCCATATGGTTAAATCTGATTAATAAGATATGAGATAGTATTAATCCACAAATGATTTAATAATTAAATATCCCCAATCGTAGTATTATCGAGATTGGACATCGATAATGCGGAATAGACTTGTATTGTACTTGTGCGCGTTATGGAAGTTTGACGGCATAGTTCTCATATGTTTAAGTATTGGATACTTATGCAATTGTGATAAGAGGTTCTGTTAGCCGTTGGACCAGGAACAGTTCACTCTGGATAGAGCCATCGGAATCCCATTGGTAGTATATCTATGTCTTTATGGCAATCCGAATCAGGGTAGGTGTATGTGATCTTTAACCTGAGACTTACGTCGCTAGTACTTGCGATAATCAGTTCGCTTTGGTATTGGTCGTCCGGAGCTTTAACATGTTCTGTGTACGTCTGTACTGTATTTACAGAGAATCATAGTGTATTGGATGTGATGTTTGATGAGTGCTAATGATATCACTATTTCTCACTCATTTGACCTAATATTCTGTATAGTTTCTCGGGTTTTGTGAACGTTTTGATGTGTTTTATTGTTATTTTGCAGGTAAATAAAGTTTGGGAAGCATTGGAAGCAATTTGGGGCCAAAACAAAGAAAAAGGACGCAAAAGGGAAAAAATTGTAATTTGGCGCTTCGCGACATCTAACGTGCGCTGCTTCATGCTAACCTGCGCCAGGGACATGTGTCATTATCTGATAAGTTTGGTAAAATGCGCCGTGGTAACATACGCCTGCCACGTGTCAACATCGGAGCAGATCTGCTAAAGTGCACCGTGCCACGTGGTAGAATCCTATGGTGCTGACAATATGCATGCCACATGTCAGCTTCTTATTCGACCGCATCAGCCGTGTGCCACATGTCAGACACGTGTCATCTACATGGCAGCTATGTGTCCACCACATCAGCTTCAATCAGAGTCATCATGCCACGTGTCGCCACATCATCAATAGCCAATCATTGTACGCCACGTGTCAGTATCTCAGTGGACCGAATCATAATGTATGCCACGTGTCAAAATTCTATTGGACCGACAAAATCCGCATGCCACATCAGTAAGTCAACATTCCATACGCATTTGACCAGTCAACACGTCACCATGTCGTGACGCGGGCCTGTCCAGATGCCTATAAATTGAAGCCATTTGCACCTCATTTAGGGTGTGGTTTTCCTTAGGCTTTTTCATAGTTTTTAAAGTTTGCATCTATTTTTGTAAATTATTGTTAGGATTTTTCCAATTTTTTAAGGATTGCATCTATTTTTGTAAATTATTGTAATAATTAAATTATGTATTTTTTATTTTTAATTTCAATATTTTATTTTTCATTTCTTTTATGTTTTTCAGTTAAAATTCCGCTGGGGTAGAAGGAAAAACATTTAATATAATTATCTAGGTTAATCTCACTTAATTATAATATGTAAATAATAATTTAACCGGATCAATTAATGGCAGACTTTATTACCGCATATATGGTCGTCTAAATAAAAATTATTTTACCGCCTATATGGCCGGTCTTTATGTGACAGATAATTACCGCCTATATGGCTGGTGTAGTTGGACTAAATGGATTACCGCATATATGGCTGGTTTTAAATGACTAACATTATTAATTCTTGAGAAAGCATGACAGAAAATAATTTATATATTATAATAAGTGAGATTCCTATATATGAAATATTAATTATGGATCCTCTAACCCCCAGCATTTTATTTTTATTCTAGGGAAGTGATGAAACACAATATTAATATGCTTAATAATTGATTTAATTATATATTGGGTAATTCTTTATTTTGTTTATTGATTCTTAAGTTTAATGTTTCTTGTTGTCTGATCATCAATAAGATTGATGTGGTAAACTTAAAATGAACTTGACGAAGGGATTTTAGGTTTTAGCCTTAGATTCAATAGCTCACAATCTTCCTTGAGGATATATAACAATTTAATAGATTTCCTTACAGGATGGGAATATACCTGTCGGGCGGGAGTAACCACAATTTGAACTTGATCTTAATGAATCCATATAATTTGGTTAACATAGACATATGGTTTAATTTGATTATACTCGGTATGTGCAGCTGACCATCGACAGAGGCTTTTGCATAATTTCTTATTCCAGGTTAGCAAACTGATTTATTACACATATATAAGAGAATCAATTCATAACAACCCTAGATCTTTGAGTCTTTTATTATTTTCTTTTGTGTATTTAAATATTTTATTTATCAAATCCACATTCAACCAACCAAAAGCAATCATTCTCTTCTCCCTATAATTAGATACTTGTAAATAAATATTATCAATAATTAATAATAATAATAGGAATTAAGTCCTCGTGGGATCGATATTTTTATACTACTTGAACGATACGTGAGCTTGCGTTATACGCGTGTGATTACGCGCCAGTCAAATTTTGGCACCGTTTTCGGGGACTTATTTTTCTTGAGTTATTATTTTGAAGCTATCTAATTTACTTGTATCTAATTTTCTTTTTATCTGTAATTTTTATTTCTTTCTTTTATTTTTTCAGGTGATTGACATGGATATTTATTGGGAGATAGAAGGCTTACGAGCTTTACTATAAGAAGATACACCTCAAATCAGGGAGCAACAATCTGGTTTTCTGAGGTGTTGTCCATCCTAATTATCATTGCATGCCAGAACCAAGCAATACTACATTTGCTTATCAGAACACAATAGGGAGATGTGTGATATAAGATGGGAACCACCCGATTGATCAATGTATATACCTTTCAGAGTGGCAAATGAAGAATTGAATATGAAAATCCTAAAATATATTTGTGAAGAAAAAGTGGAGCAAGAAGTAGAGCAAATGTCTGACCTTATTGAAGATCCAGTGAATTCAGGCGAAACATCACTGTTTTGGAGAGTACAGATCAGAGATATCGCCCAGAAGCTTGACAGAATGAAAATCCCATTTCAAGTCAAGCACCATACGAGACCTCCTGATTTTGTTTCTTTCTTTTCAGGAACCCGGGCCCAAAATCTAGTTGTGTGAGCCAACTTGAATTTTGAAATTAAAGTGGTGGGACCCACTTCACTCACATCACACTTTTGACAAATGTGATGGTGGTAGTTGGCAAAAGTAATTGGATTCTTTAATACAAAAACCACTTACTTTTCACCAACCTTGTTTTTGGAAAACAAAACACACAACTTGGTTTTGGAAACAAAAGTCAACACAACACATTTTTCTCCTCTCTATTTGCCAAGGCCGAACCCTCTCCCTCTTTTTCATGATTTTTTTTGTTTTTAAAATTTATCAAGCTAGAACTTTGTGAGTTGATTTAAGATGATGGGGAAACTCATCCATGAGTTTAGGAATCATCTTCAAAATTGGAGCTTCCATCATCCAAGGAATTTTTTTGAAAATCCTCAACCGATCAATGTAAGTTTTTTCCGCAAACTTTATCATTTTATTCACACACAAATCATCGTAGTGATCTTGTGGAATGTGTAGGACACTAACAGGAACATGCAGTCTACTACTTTAGTAAAAAGATGCTTCCGTATGAACCCCGCTATCAAGAGGTGGAAAAGATCTGTTTGGCAGTGATATGGGCTTCCCGAAAGTTGCGTCATTACTTCCAATCTTATAAGATACAAGTGGTAGTAAAAGAGAATCCCCTAAAGTACTTGCAGTTAGTACCTTCACTAGTAGGGAAGTTGGGCAGATGGTTGGTGTTATTGACGGAGTTTGACATAGAATACCTCACCTCTAAGGTAATCAAAGGGCAAGCCGTAGCGGAATTCTTGGAATTACAACTCATAGAAGGAGATCAGTATAAGTTCAAATTCCCAAATAAGGAGATTCAAGCAATAACGGTCTAGGGGTGGAAAATATATTTCGACGGGGCAATGAATTACAAAGGAGCTAGAATATGAATTATGATAGTAATCCCCGAAGGAGAAACCCTACCTATGGCCAAAAGGTTAACGTTCGGAGTAACTAGCATCATGGCCTAATATGAAGCATGTGGCTTTGGACTGAAAGCACTAATAGCCTTAGGAGATAGAGAGGTAGAAGTTTATGGAGACTCAATGTTGGTAGTTCGACAAATGCGAGGGGAATGGGAATTAAATGAAAACCAGTTGAGACCCTACATACTCCATCTCAGGAAGTTGACACAGGATATCCCTGACTGTAAATTCTAGCACTTTCCATAAAAAGAGAACAAAATGACGGATGCATTAGCCACCCTAGCTGTCGCTTGGGAAAACTCAAAAAAACTAATAATGAGGCCCCTTGTTTTGACAACAGCTAGCAGACCCAGTTATGAGATTGAGAGAATCTTGGAGGTAGAATTCGACGATGGAAAACCTTGGTACTACGACATTCTAGAATATCTAGAACGTGGAAAATTCCCAGAAGGAGCCGTTGAGAGATAAAATATCCCTTAAGAAATTGGCTTCCCAATATGTGAGTTTGAGGGGAGAGTTGTGTTGGGGCTATATGCCCTAGAGCTCATGTGTTGTAAAACGGAATTGATTATTGTAATAAATATAAACGCATTATTCATTTATCAAAATTGTTTGACTTAAATTGCATATTGTCTAATTGTCTTGTTTACCTTGATTACTTTTGTACCTTTAGACTTAGTGTATGTTTGATACACAAGAGGATTTAAGTCTGAAGTTAGTAATCTAAATTGTCCATAGAGAGAAAACAGAGTGGGTACTTTGTTTGTGGTTTATTTATAGCTGCGGTCTATTCTATACTTGTATGACGACCTTGATTCGGGTTCGTTCATGTGGTGACATGAGAATGGAGGCACCTTGTATGATATGATCATATAGGACTGGACTCAGATAAATATAATTTCTTTTAATATTCGTTAACCCAAGAAATTCATTTTATCTACTTGATGGTCATATATGGATTAATCTTAATCCTGAGTGTACTACGAACTCCTGCATGTTAGGTTGTGTCCTTTGATTTACTATGGTGAGGTTGGTGTAGCAGTCCCGGCCAATAACTACGTATTTTGGGGATATGTTTTGGTATGTAGCTGGGAACGTTTTACATAGATATGGAATTCATTCATTCTTTCGAGAAGTAGAAGAATATCTCTTTTAAGAGTTGATTCGAGACTTGGACAATTTTGAGCGCTCAACTTTCCTATTACGAATAGAAAGTATTATATTCATAATTGTTATGAATTAATTGTTCATTATAGAATCAATGGTGCTTAAGAGACAAAATATTTAGAGGGGTATAATGGACTTATGACCCGGCTCTATTTATGAGATATTCGTGAAGGGCTATATCCATATGTAGTGACTATATCGATGGACACCAAAGTTTGTTCGGCTTATATTTCCATCTACGGTAACGGGAGTTCAACTTCGAGTTTTTAGTGGAATAACACGGAGTTAATAATTCGTAATATTTAATTAAAGAGTTTAATTAATATTTCAGAATTATTGGAGCTCGGAACCGTAGGTCCATTTGGTCCCCGTGCTAGCTCGATTAACTGTAGCAAACCTAATATAATTAGATTGTCTAATAATATGCTCACATTATATTTGAATATTATTATATGATTAATAATATTTTTGTCACAAATGAAAATAATATTAAATTAGATTGATATTATATTTTCTAATATTTTGATTATAAGATAATCAAATAATAATTATAAGATAATTATTACATCATCATTGATAATGCATAATTATGAGATAATTATGACATCATTATTTGATAATGGTAAATGCATTATCAAGACAAGCCTTAATGGTTTGCCAATCATCCACCAAGTTTTTGTTAATTAGTTTTGACCTAATTACCTAACTTGTTCCATTATCTAATGGATTTGGTTGACACTCTACTCAAGTGTGTTGGCCATTTACAATTGATAAAATTGAGTGGATGTTGATGGAATGGATTTAGTTTATATTCTCTACCATTCCCACTCAAAGGTTGGGTGAATTCAAGTGAAAAACATACTTAGCATTTTGGAAAAAGTTTTTCAAGAGAGAGCTAAAAACATTCACAAAAGTTGTGAGTAAGGTAGAGAGAAAAATCTAATTTCTCAATAGTTGAGATTAGAAAGAAAAACAAAAGTGAACAAGATACTTGATCTTCTTCATCTCATCTTTCTAAAGCCAAAAGAGTTAGTGACATTATCAACTTCTCTAAAAAGTTTAGAGGTTGATCTTTGTGAGTGAAGCCCACACTTCGGTTTGTTGGTTTCGAGATATAGCTCGGAAGATTGAGTGGTTGATTCTACGGTAGAATCTCAAAGGAAATTCATCAAAAGTTTGGTGGAGTTCGACTTCAACAAAGGAGGAGGCAGAGAAAATTTTAAAGATCCGGTGCCACCACATCCGCAACTTCCGCCGCGCAAGAGGAAACGGTTTCCAACAATTGGCATCGAGAGCTTAAGGTTGAAAAGTTTTCTTAACCCTTCTTTTTTAAGTTTTAGTTTTAATAATTTATATGAGATATAGATTATTAGAATTCATGTTATGATGAGTAGGCACAATTAGATTCATGAGATGAATGGTTTGAATGTTCATGTGATGAATGTTTACTTTGATTCATATGATGAATGTATTGCGTTGATCGTTAATTTTTTCCGGCTCTTATTTTTTGTTTTGGGAATGTAAGACCTTAAGGTCATGTTCTTTCAAGGGTTGTAAGTTCATTTCCTTTGTAATAAGTTCAATTTGTAACTTGGAGGAGCCGATGCCGTGAAGAACTCAACATACCATGAAGCAAGATTTGAAGACCAAGGGGGACCAAAACAGACTCCGGAAGCTCCCGAACGGAGTAAAAGAAGTTCTAGTGTTTTGACACCAGACTGATTTCGTTCGAACACCCGTCAAACGAAACTCAAACGTTTTGCTACTGCCTGGTAAACGTTCGAACGCCCAGAAAACGAAACACAAACGTTTTCAGCCCAGACCTGGACATATATATGTGTTTTAAATTGTTTATTAACATGCCATATAGCCTAGGGTGCCTACTCTTGCATTTTCACATGCCATAACATGTAGACATGCATGATATTCAAGTCATAAAATATGATTTTACGTAAATTTAAAAGTTAAATTAGAATATAAGATGCATGTAAACGAATTAATAAGATTAATTGGTTTAAAGGTTTAAAAATTAGGAATTCAAGTTTAAGAACAAATGGACATTATGAGTACATTATTTTCCTTGGTATATCGGATGGAAACCCGGATATAAATTCCATAGCCGCTTTCGAATGGACGGTAATTTGGTTTGCACTCGGGATACAATTCCACGTACCTTTGGAGTAAATAACGTACTTTTATCTATTAAATGGTTTAATGACATATAGTCTATTAGTTGAATTCTAAAATTTTAAAACCTATAAGTGAACTAATATTTTAATTGTTAAAATTGATTAGATCACTTAAGCAAACTTGATTAAATTAGTTTAATTAAGTTAATGATTAGTAGAGACTAATAAGTATTAGTGAGTAAAATTTTAAGTGTTAAAATTGGTTAGATCACTAATAATCCACTAGTATTAATAAAGATATGTTTTAGCCGAGCATAATCTTAATACATTAGAAACTAGTGAGATAGAAACCTTAAACTTCAAAATAGTGAGTGGGAGAGGGTTATACCACAATATATCCCATGATCACCATTGTTATCCAAAAACGTGAGATTCAATAAGCGCCTTGTGGCAGCTTTGTTCCTGTCCCCCTACGGATGGTGTCCTTATTGGGTCAATATCAAGTTTGGATTCCGAAAGGATAGAGACTCTAGATGTATTTGGTGATTTGACCTACCCTACGGCGGCACTTCACTAGTTAAGTCCAAGGGTTCTGAAATAATGGGTCACACTCACAAAGGAATGGTTAAGTTGTTAATCATAGCATCATTGATCAAAATAACGTAGTAGTTGATTAATATAGGAATAAGAGTTATTTCAGATATATTAATCAATGAAGAATGTATCAATCTATCATGCGAATACTTGACCTACCCTATGGCGGCACTTATTTGTGGGATGATAGATAACCGTGGCATAGTAATTCTTTTAGGTTTCTAATTCATTATACATTGATCATGCATCATGTTTAATTTTATGCCTAAATGTTTGACAATTTCAATATGCGATGAATGAATGATTGAATGCGCGTTTATTTTTTTTCAGTCATGGCATCTGCAATAATCTCAATAATCAAACAACAAGAAAAATTAACCGGGGATAATTATGTTAAATGGAAAAGTGACATGAATGCTATCTTGGTCTGCGAAGACCATAAATTTGTCCTAATAGATGAATGTCCTCCTAAGCCAGCACCTAATGCTGGCAGAGCTGCACGTAATGCCTATAATAATTAGATTAAAGCTGATGAGAAAGTGTTGGTTATTATCTAGGTCCCAAGATCAAACAAGACATGAAAACATTGTGTGAACACATCAACGGAGATAGCGGAATACTCACATCGATCGGTTGAGTCGATTTGGAGACGAATCAAGGCCAAAATGCTCACTGCCTTACACGCCCACTGCAGCAGTCCACTTCCTCAATATTTCAGTTTTGAGCTGAGAAAACGGAGCTCCAAGCCTCGTCGAACGGATCCCGGCTCATGGGTGAACCTCCCTACCACCTTCGCAAGACTCGTAGTGTGCTAGCACTTGCGGTTTTTGCCACAAAAACCCAACTCTTGGCTTCCCTATTCACGCCATTTCTGGTTCAAAACTAGTGAAGAAAATGGTCTTGGGCGTGAGAAGAAGAGAAAGAAAATGGAAAGATGAAATGTGTATTGGTTGCCACTTGAAATTCATTTCAAGTATATCTTATATACTTATGTGAATTTCAAATGCATTTGCTTTAATTTGCATTTCATTTTCTTTTTTAAAAGTCAAACCATTAAAGCCATCAAGTACACATCATGTCCATCAAGTCACATCTACTTTATTAAAGTGACATGTTGTCAAGTCACATCACTCAAAGTGACAAGTGATTTGACGCTTGATGCGACTGATTGATTTGACGCTTGATGTGACTTGCGTTGCCGCACTCGAATTCGAAATACGAATGCGCTCGCAATCACACTCGGGCTCGGGTTCGTTAATTCCAAATTAACGATTTTTCCGTCGCGTCGTAATTAAATGATTACGCCTAGCGAATTCACTATTCACGTCGCTAACGAATTAATTCTAAATTAATTCGTTCGCCCGAATTAAAAATCTAATTTTAATTCCGCGTCGAAATCTAATTTCATTTAATATATCGAATATATTAATTTACTGATTAATTCCAAATTAATCGTTATCTCTCTCTAGACGATATTTTATCCTAGATAAAATATCTCCGTAGTTAATCCTAGATTAATTTTCTCTCTCTTCTATATAATCCCAGATTATTCAAGAGTGCGAGTTGTGCGTCATCGGTGGATTATCGGGAAGCGACCCATGAGATCCCCGGATAAGTTGGCAGTAAATACGGTCGTCGGAGTATCTGAATCACGTACGTACCAAGTACTACGTTTTACCGATTTACGAGACAAGGTCGACTGCTAGCAAAGCACCAAGTCTACCCAATTCTCCGGACATATCCATTTAAGAATATTAAGATCTGTATCAAGCGTAGTATACGATTGTATTGTGTGTATCGGCCCAGTATCGGATAGTCACGTGCTAGGGCTGGGGCTGGATAAGTGTCTACCCCGTCCGAAACACATATCGGATGTCTGGTAACATAGTCTCTATAATCGGATATTTATGACCTGGTCACAATATCCCGATTGGTTGCGCGACACTCAAGAGCACTAGTACCGTATCCTGCGTGACATCATCTCCACTATGACTGAAGTGATACTTCCGTCTTGACATCACACCCAATACACTACGACTCTCTGATAAACCCAGAAGTGGTGTACGCAGAACCGGTTAAAGCCCTGTACCACCAAGACCAAAGTCTACCGATTATCGCAAGTATTAGCGATGCAAGTCTCAGGTTAAGACTATACACACCTACCTTGATTTCGGCCTCAAATAGACATATAGTCATAATACCAATGGGATTCTGAAGGGTCTATCCAGAGCGAAGCTGTTTCCCGTACCATCGGTGAAACACGACCTCCTATCGCACTTGCATAAGTATCCAATACTTATATATATGAGAACTATGCCGTTGTGCCCTCACAACGCACACAAGTGCAATACTAGCCTATTCCGCATTATCGATGTCCAGTCTCGATAATACTCCGGCTAGGGATATTTAATGATTAATCCTTCGGGGACTGATACTGTCTCATATCATTCTCAGTCCAGGAACTAATTATAGGGACCCCTCTTCATTTATATATCTATGGTGATCTAATCACAAATGATGAGAGTGCAATTTCCTTGTCACATAGTTAATTTGCTACAACAACACAATGATCTGTGCAAATAGTGACGCTATGGGTCATTTTGTCCAACAATCTCCCACTTGGCACATAGCCAGTCACTCAAGTGTCCTACACCCGAACTATGTACGGTTCGCTCAAATTGCTGAGGAAAGGTTTTCGTCAGCGGATTTGTTTGATTATCATTTGACGCGATTTATACGATCATCACATCGCCACGATGTATGATCCGAACGAATCAGATGATATGGAAGTATATATCTGGATCGTCGATGAGACCTTTAATTCCTTAGTCTGTGCTGACGCCTAGCTCAGCTGCTAACAGAACTATATCTAATCTAATTAGATTTATATTCGACCCAATGGCTTCTATTGCTGCTGCCTCCTGTAGCAATAATCCGCATTTGTTGTTTATTCGGCAACAGTTATCTTGCTCGGAATATATCCAGCTCACTATCCCGTTATTCAAACTTTATAGTACCGTAGTATTTAATTGTTTGGAAGCTTGCAGCAGTGATCCCAGTCACTTCAAGTTCTCCTTCTCCATAGTTTAAGAAAGCATCTTTAGTTCTTTAAGATACTAACAGATGTTCTTAATCTTCAATCCAGTGACTATCACTTGGATTGACCTGATCGTGACTCCATATGCTCGAAGCGTATGAGACACCCTATCAAGTACATTTTAAATGTACAATTTCCAAGAGAGTGTTAACAACTCCAAATCTATCCCAGTAGATCTTTATTCCTCGAATAAAGATTGTTACTCCCCAGAATTTTACGGAGAATTTCTTTGAAAGCCAAGCTTTCAATAATTTCTTTATGGGAATTTAACTGTCAGTGCGCTCCCACTAACCTCCATATATACACAAGAATTATTTCGTTTTGATTCAAATCATAAGTCATTATGATTTTTTCAAAACGAAAGTTCCAAGAACCTTATGCTTGCTTCAATCCAAACATGGATCGAATAACCAGCAAACTTTGTTTGTCGGTTATTCAAAATCGTCAGGATGTTGTAAACATCCTCCAAAAGGTTTCCTTTTCAGGAAAGCGATTTTGATCTACAACTGACACATTTCATAAATGAAATACGCAGTTATCAACAAGCATCTTCAAAATGGATTTACCATGGCAACAGGTAAAAGGTTGAACCGTTATTAACACAATGTTGATAACGATACCTTTCCGTCAAAAGCCCGGCTTTGTACGTTGGTATGTTGCCATCCATGTATGTCTTCCTTGAAGACATTTAAAGTACCAATAGGCACAATGCCTTGTGGTACAACAACTAGTATTCAAAACAGTTTTTATACATGGAATCCATTTCGGACTCATGGCAATTTGCCATAATAGGGAGTCGATACCTCGTATCACTTCCTCAAAACGTAGGTGGTTGCTTCTACCTTCATAAGATTGACATCTTTATGAGGTTAGATCAGAAACCCATACCCTAGGTTGTTTTCTGACTCTATCCGATCTACTCAGTTCTTGTGTATTCGAAGATTAATGGTACAGATTCATCATTGATGAACTGTTTGTGTTCCATTAAGGACTTCGTGCCTTGAACAGTATTACTCCGATTTTCATCGAGTATCACTATCCTCCCACTGACCACTGCATATCGGTATTCCTCTCAGGAAAAACCCCATGGTGAGCAACAATCACATTGTTCTCATGTGAGATTTACAAGTACTATACTTAAGGTTTCCTTGAGGATAACCTATATTGGCACTTATCCAATTTGGGTCCTTAGTTTGGTATCATCCAAACGTTATGCCTGGCATACCCAAATTACTAGGAATGAGAAACCCCGTTTCTTTCCTGTTCATATCCTATATGATATCTGTCAAACAGATTTATATGGAACCTTATTCTAAATAATTTTTGCACTGTTAATACATATCCTTTAGAAGGAAATAGTAGCTCAGAGCGACTCGTGATAAACCTTATCATGTCCAACAAAATTCGGTTTTAGTTCGGACACACCATCTAACTGACGTGTCTCGGGAGGAGTCCTCATTTGAAAGAATACCGTACTCTTTCATGTACGTATGAAACTTACTGCTTAAGTATTTTCCATTACGGTCTTACCGTGGCGGAATAATACTATAGCCGATCTGTTTATTTACTTCGTGTCGAAACTTTAAAGTTTCCGTTTGTGTTCTTCAAAAGAAACACATAACCATAACGTGATGCCACATCCGTTAAGGTCACGAAATATTCATGTTCACATCTAGACTAGCTAGATATGGGCCCACTAACTTCACCATGAAGGGCTAACAGATGGTGGCCCTTATACTATTACCAAGTAAATAGTATTTTAGGTACTTTACCTAATAAACTAGATTCGCAGACCTTATTTGAATAGTCAAATCAGTCCTAGTACCCACTCTTCAAAAGTGTGGATATACGAGTCTCGTTTAATTGTGTCCTAGACAACAATGCCACAAATAAGTCTCTATTGATCAAATCAATTTGAGCTATTTATTTGTCATTTTATATGTTTGAGATTTTATTTATATTCAAAATATAAATTCTGTTTTACATCTAATGTATTTATCTCAGTATCATCTTTATATAATAAAACACTTAGTGTTCTATAATATAAAGGTTTTATCCGCAACGGATTAAACACTGATATAGAGATAATGTCTCTAGTCAAACTAGTTACATTATAACAGTTCCTAATTTAAGTACATACCCGAAGGGTAGTTCCTAAACTTAGGTATCTACGGTCGAAACAGCGACTTTCGTCCCGTTTCTGATTCGCAGAGAAATCTCGGCTTGAAGTCAGTATCCAGCTCATAGCGGATTCTGAACATCAATACATATATTTTATGTACCACACTAAGTATTTAAAATCTAATTTCAATACTAGTAGTGAACATAACTTTGACAAATATTTTTAAAGTTAGAGCCTCGCCCTTTCTTTAATTCCTTCGTGTCTTCCATATCCAAATGGTAGTCACTTTGGGATATGTCAATTATCTTTTCAATATTTCACAAACCTTTGGCCAAGCCTTGGGTTTTAGAATATCGAAATGATGTGCACCTTGTGCAACTTGCCCAATTGCAAACTTTGACTTTCTCTACTAGAATAGTCAAATCAATTCTCTAAGAATTATTAATTGCATTTTAATACTTTTAATCTAAAGATAGATTTATGATAAGTATATTAAATTAAGCACTAAAGTCATCATCACATAAATCTTCCAAAGATTTTATGCTCTACTTATTTGCTTAATTATGGGCCTAGATATAACAAGTTATTCTATCCAATAAAGTAACCTATTATGAATTCCCAATAATTAAATCATTTAAAACATTTAATCCAAGGATTATATATTTAATATTCAACTTTTCAATTCTTTCTTGATTTCAATAGTCCAACTATTTAATCAATTTAATAAGGTACTATTTATTATAATGATTACAATAATCCAATTAATCAACTATATTTTAATATTGATTACTATAAATCTAATTATAAAATCAACTATCATTTTAATTCAATTATATTGATTACTATAATCCAATTATAAAATCAACTATATATTGAATGAGTTTGTATATAGTCCAACTATATATATTTTTAAAACAACATAAATATTAGTCCAACTAATACTTTTGATTAATATGACGAGTAAAATAGATGAGCGCGTTTAGCGAGTATTCGAACGAATGTTGCAAATTCAATACTTGCCTCCCACTATTTTTCGTCGAGCCTCTAACCCTCTGTCGAGTACTCGGGAAACCGTGTTTCCTAGTGGGCTAGGATCCCGTTAAATATCACCAATCTTGACTTTGGCCAACAAATTGTATGATAATTAACTAGGTAGATCACGAAGATCAATTGGATCTCATCCAACTCCTAGATCCAGTAGGTGGACATCCAAGTCCCAAACATATATCTTATATATGCCTATACATCGAATGTATACCCTAACCTTTTTCCTCTAAATCAACTAGGCCTTGGCTTTGGCACAACAAACCTAGTGATCCCAGTCAAGCGCGACCCATTGACATGGAAGCTTCGTAATCAATGTCAATGGGCAAGAAGTGGTCTTGACTTTGGCCAACAAACCACAACTTGGGCACGACACCGATATGGAACAAAGCCTCGTTATTAAAACACATCTTCGACGACAATGGCTTGACTTTGGCCAACAACCCCTGCCAATCTCGGATCTTGAGTAAGAATCACTCAATGGAAGGAAAATAAACGCTTGATATTTAACGAGGGTTTTCGTGTGCAAATTGGCTCCAATTTAATTATCTTTGTTAAGGTCTCATCATCATACACCCTAAACATGCATTCTAAACACATAATAAAGCGCATATGAAAATAAATAATAATGATATGCGGATGGATACTTAACACATTGATCCTAGATCAAATCTCTCCCTTTCTCCACTCAAAGCTAGCACTTGTACTTCTACCCGCTCACTACTACACTTCTAAAGAAACCTCATTTACATTGAGGGGAATAGGTGAGAAGAGATAAAAGAGAATAGAGGTGATAAGGCTGGACACGCAGGTCCAATTTAATAAATCAAATTTATTACAACATTTCTAAAATTGCCCCACCCATCTATATCCACATCCGATATACATTATTTCAACACAACCACGTATTCACACACATAAGCATGCTGCAATCAATCTAATCAAATTAATTAATCTGATAATTAAATGATCATCCAATGTTCAAACAACGATTTGATTTTGTTCGAGTCAAACTCGTTTTTGTGAATAAGTACTCAAAGTACGAATTCTTGAATTAATTAAACTACATCATTAAATCAATTTACATGTCCTTAATACTAATTCACTATTCAATTCCAAATTAAATATTACTTTATTCATAAACCTTTTACGATTAAATTCCAAATTTATCGTAACGCGTCTCAAAGACTGATTAACGTCCAACGTCAATTCAATTAAAGTCCAATGGGCTTTTAAATGATTTCTAAGGCGTGGACTTTTGGTCGACTCGGGTCAAACCGATAACCAAAGTCTAATCCGGGATTTACCCCATAAGCCCATAAATCAATCTTGGCCCATTAGGCCCAATTGAACTTTAAAGGTTCATTAGTCGTATTGGGCTTTATGGTTAAGGTTTTGGGCCCAATTAGATCCAATCCATTTGGCCTAAACCCAACTTGATAAAATCAAGCCCAATAGGCCCAATTACAACATTAATAGCCCAATCCAATTTTAAGGCCTCAAATAATTAAATTACATAAATCCAATTAAGCATTTAAATTACCTAAAGTGTAATAATATGATTAATCACCTAAATCAAATTTCCAAAACACAATTAGTCCAATTAATCATGTTCATTATGATCATCACATGTCCAACACATAAATGAAAATCAAACCCATTTTTACATGCTTCTAAGTCTCGGCCAAAGGAGTAATTTTTGTCCGATTTGAATTTAATCCAATTAATTCCACAATCGACATCTAATTAACTTCCCGAATGATTTCCAATACATCTAATGTTCAAAAAATCAAAAATCCAAGACTTATAGGGCAATGTAGATTCGGCCAAGGTGATAATTTTTTGGGGATTTTATTGTTCAATTCAAAATCCAATCCAATTAGTTTCAAATTAACATTATCCTTAATGATTCCAACTCATCCAATTAATCAAAATCAAAAAATTTCCAAGAATCCAAAAATCACATTACATTCGGCCAACATCACAAATTTGGGCAAAATTGATCCAATCACATTTTGTTGAAATTGATCAAATCAATCTTCAATATAACATATATAAGCATGCTTAAACATCCAATTTATAAATCATGCTCAAATACAAAATACCCAATTTTTAAGCCCTACATTTTCATGCTTGAACCTAAGCTCTTGATGCCATTGTTGGTTATTATCTAGGTCCCAAGATAAAACAAGACATGAAAACATTGTGTGAACACATCAACGGAGATAGCAGAATACTCACATCGATCGGTTGAGTCGATTTTGAGACGAATCAAGGCCAAATGCTCACTGCCTTACACGCCCACTGCAGCAGTCCACTGCCTCAAAATTTTAGTTTTGAGCTGAGAAAACGGAGCTCCAGCCTCGTCGAACGATCCCGGCTCATGGTGAACCTCCCTACCACCTTCGCAAGACTCGTATTGTGCTAGCACTTGCGGTTTTTGCCACAAAAACCCAACTCTTGCTTCCCTATTCACGCCATTTCTGGTTCAAAACCAGTGAAGAAAATGGTCTTGGGCGTGGAGAAGAAAGAAAGAAATGGAGAGATGAAATGTGTATTGGTTGCCACTTGAAATTCATTTCAAGTATATCTTATATACTTATGTGAATTTCAAATGCATTTGCTTTAATTTGCATTTCATTTGCTTTTTTAAAAGTCAACCATTAAAGCCATCAAGTACACATCATGTCCATCAAGTCACATCTACTTTATTAAAGTGACATCTTGTCAAGTCACATCACTCAAAGTGACAAGTGATTTGACGCTTGATGCGACTGATTGATTTGACGCTTGATGTGACTTGCGTTGCCGCACTCGAATTTGAAATACGAATGCGCTCGCAATCACACTCGGGGCTCGGGTTCGTTAATTCCAAATTAACGATTTTTCGTCGCGTCGTAATTAAATTATTACGCCTAGCGAATTCACTATTCACGTCGCTAACGAATTAATTCTAAATTAATTCGTTCGCGCCCGAATTAAAATCTAATTTTAATTCCGCGTCGAAATCTAATTTCATTTAATATATCGAATATATTAATTTACAGATTAATTCCAAATTAATCGTTATCTCTCTCTAGACGATATTTTATTCTAGATAAAATATCTCCGTAGTTAATCCTAGATTAATTTTCTCTCTCTTCTATATAATCCCAGATTATTCAAGAGTGTGAGTTGTGCGTC
>SKCR01008665.1:0-23887 GCA_019454045.1 Zanthoxylum bungeanum
TATGAACAATAAGCCATGATATCAAATATTAGATGCAGTACTGCCAGCGTTCATGTGTCAATCAAGTCAGAGATTGGTGTACACAGTTAAGAAGGTTCGAAAATATAACATTTTCATTCACATATCATGAGAAGAGGTATGGTATGATACTAATTGTAGCTCACTTGTCCGTAAATCCCTTGAAGATAGAGCATGAATGTCCCATCATAGGGATGGTTGGAATAAAACCAGACTAGGTAACTACAGACTTCATGATGGCCATGACAGTAACTAGATGAGTCACAGTCTCATTAAGAATATAGTTACGGGACTTAGCTGACCATCTTATTTCTTATAGTCAAGTTTATATTTACTGCACGAAGTATGATAAGAACTATGTTGTATAAACCCAGCATGAGACCCAATCGTGATAGGTAAATCAACATATATCAAACATGCAACCCAAATTTAAGTGAGCACATTACTATAGTGCCTTAAATCGTAGGAACCAGTAAGCTAGCAATCCTCACTCGCACATCACGCTAGCTTTGTGAGAGACATTGTAAGGACAAAAGAGAAAATCTCTATGGGCCAGCTCAAGTAAGCAAAGACGAAGCCATAAGATTAGATTTAACCATGAGTCCAGTCAACATGATAGATCGAATCAAGACGACCACATGAGAATAGCTCATAACACTTAAATGATTCTCGCAGATCACAGAAGCTGTATCTACAGATTTTGACATCGACGTATGCTTTTAAATCATAATTACCTTTCATGTTATGATCCAAATTCATATCTACATTCTCCAACTCATGATTCAGCCCCCAGTTCTTGTGTGTGACGATTATTTAACATAAAATCACTTTATTTCAGTGATCTTTATGTGTTCGAAAATTTAAGACGAAAATCTACAATTTTTGTGTTGAATATTTTTCCAAATTGGAATAGAAGTCAAAAGAGTGTATTTTTCAGTCGGTATTGTGCAATAACATAAATAGTGTCGCATATTTAAAATATGATTAATTGAAAATTTAATATTTTATTATAAAAATCCAGCTCACGTTTTAAAATATCCCTTGTCACTATTTATCTTTTTCTAAACAGCTTCATTCACTAAAATACTAGAAGTACACACAATATTTTTTTTTGCTCTCTTCAACTCATGTTCAAGGCATGCTACAAGAGTGGGATTTTGTGCTTTCTCAAGCAATTCCTAAGCTAAGTAAGTCTCCATGTCCCTTTCTTTCAATTTCATGAAATTTCTAGCATAAGCATTCACTTTCCATTTCAAAATTTGTAACCCTAAGCTTAATATAAATACAATCTGACTTGATTAAGCTCACTAGGGTGAATAATCATGCATTTCATGACTCAATGGTATGGACTAAGATTGTAAATCTTGGAAGTTCAAATTTTGTAAATTGGGCCTCTTATGGCCGAGTCTTGTAGGTATGAGAAGCGTGATTCTTATGGTTTGGGTTGTGTTGATAAACAATGTAGGTGATATTACATCATGGTTTGTGTAATGGAATTGAGTCATTATTTAAGTTTGGAGGTGTTTGGGTGTGACCGAATGGTGTTGTTAAGTTATAGGCTTGAAGTTTGTTTATGAGATTTGGTGATCGTGAGCATATGAATAGTGCATTGAGTGATGGTTTAAATTGCTAGGTTAATGAGTGTATTATAAACCATGCAAAAAAATTGGTTGACGTGAGTCTATCTAATGATAGAGATGATAATGTTAAGCTTTTGGGATGACATTATAACATGTAATTAGTGTCTTGAGTAATAGTGAATTGATGTATTTGTAAGCATGCCATGAAATACTAATGAATTATAATGGTCGAACCTATAAGGATAAGGGGAAGTTGATTTTGTTTTGATGAAGATGGATTATGATGATGCGTAATATGGTGAGCATGGCCAAATTGTCATAGATGCATGAGAATTGGTATTGTGATGTTGAGGACAAGAATCACGTAAATGTATATCTATGGTGTAGAGGTATTATTATGTTGGTGTTGTATTAAATGCTTAGCATGATAATATGAGTGTTGATGACAAAATGTTAATGGTTGTGTGTATGTGCTTTGGCCGAATCATTAGGTGGGTAAAATGTTTGGAATTGTGTCTTAGATGTGTAGATTATAACCATATTCATGTGTGAGAAAAATTATTGTTTGAAGGGATAATGTTAATGGTGATCAATGAAGGTGTACATGTGTATCCGTTTGGTTAAGGTGGTGGTTTATGTGCTGTGTAGATTGGGTATGTTGAAATCAAATATATGTGATGGTATGTTATGAAATGTATATAGAGTGAGTTGGATTTATCAAGTATGGCAAGAGATGGTGCATTGCCTTAAGGGATAGGCATAATGCAAAAGCATGGTGTCTTATTTCCATATAGAGGTTAAAAATAAAGTTATGTTTGCTATTGATGTGTGATGTTTAGGACAGTGTTGGCAAGGATAATGTATTTCATTCTATGGGAGAATATGAGTTGATAACGTTAATAAAGTTGTTGTTAGGATAATGTCACAACATGTATCTGAGCCATTAGAGACTTAGCTAGAATAGTCTCATACTTTGAACTTTCATGTTATTTTAGGCTCATGCATCCATCATGTACCCAATTAGGATCTCAGCATGCTAATATTATTTCCGTTTTCTATTATTAGACTCGATGCAAGGAATTCCATCAAGGTCTATGTGACAGTTCCAACTATAGGAATCTTTCCTAGTACTGTGGGTGAATGCTCACCTCATTTTTCTTTTGTTTTCGAACTTATATATTTTATTAATCCAAGTTATCAGTTTTAGTAGTATGTTATGTTTCATAAATATAAGAAAGAGGTTTAGCTTAGTAAAGTTTCTAAGATTATCGTTTCTGAATATGCAATTTTTATATGTTTTCAAGTTTTGATTATCAGTTTAATATGTTTTATGAACATGATTTAGTTAGTTTTTATTACATGATTTAGATTTATTCAATGTGTTAACTATGTATGTATCTAAGTGTTTTCAACCGCCAGAGGATAGCCATCCCCTCAGTTTTAGCATCCCAGATTTGTTTAGATTTCCTCATGGGGTATTGATCACCCTAATGAGGCCCCGCAACATGTTTAGTATTCAGCTTCCCCTGCCTACATAGTGCTTGACTCTTCCCTTCCGACGTCCTATAGGCATTGCATTTTTGCATGTGAAACCCAATGATGAGTCTCATTTGGAGGCACTATCTTTTAAGTCGCGGAAGCCGCGGGAAACGGACGTCGGAAGGGAAGAGTCAAGAATTGACGTTTTGTTGGATTTAGTTCATGTGTTTAGCTTCGGGTTCGCTTGTTGGACCTCCGTTTTAAAAATTATGCTCGGCCAAAAAAACCCGCAAACCTTTTAATCTTGGCCCAAACCCACTCATTTAGCCAACACAACACCTAACCCACCATCACCAAGCCCACACCCACCATCACCAAGCCCACGCCCACCATCTAGGCCCGCACGCCCATATCACCCTAAAATACCTCCAAATTAAATCAAATATTAAATTAAATATTAATTAAATAATGTAATTGAATTAAATAAAATTATTAAACAATTTACCAAATTAAATAAGACATAAAATATAATTATACCAAATTAAAATATTGTAACTTCCTAACTTAAAATATTATATACTAAATTAAAGAAATATTATGCCTAATTAAAATCAATCATAACCAATTAAAAATATTGACTTCCTAATCTAACAAATTAAATGCCTAATTAACACCAATCAAATATTCAACCTTCCTAATTCACCAAAATTTGTCTCCCCAATCAATCAAATCATTTCCTTGTTTGACACCAAATCCAATCTATTCCTTGGAGACAAGGGGAAGCCCTAGCCCTTGTCTATATAAACAACTCAAAACCTAAGCCAACCCTCTCTCCAATCTCTCACAATTCACGTCCACTGCTTACAAACAAAAACTGCCCTCACGAAAAAACCACTGCACACATTATCGACAACAAACCAGCCCCACTAACCCTCAACGCAAGCACTCTCGCCACACTCACATCAACACGTTCATCAGCCTTCAACACTGCCAGCCCTAAAACGCCACTCAGCCAGCCCTACAGACAACTAACAAACACACCTTCATCTAGCCACACAGCCTTCTCGCCACACTTGCACCCTCATTGTCTCAACCTCACTATCACGTCCCCTGCCTCTCAACAACAGTCCAAGCTACGTACCATGCCATCACTCCACTCGCTGCCTTAATTCTATAACACACTGCAGCCCTATCCACGCATACAGCAGCCCCAAAAACTGCAGCCATATCACCAAAAAACACCTTATTTAGTCCCTAAAATCCTTAAAACAGTAACAAAAAAAACTGCACCCTAAGCCTCCTTAAACAACCAAAATATACAGCTCTTAGACCCCTAAAAAATGCAAAAAGAGTAGCTTTAGAGACCTGAAACAGCAAGCAGAAAATACAGAGAAAACAGCAGCAAAACGGAGGTCAAACAGCAAGCAAAACAGCAAAACAGTGAGCTAAGACGCTAAAACAGTGAACCGGAGAAGTTGAGGAGCTTTAACCCTTCCGATCTCCGTGAAACGTAAGTCTGAAAGTCGGCAAAAAAGGTTAGACCTGAGGGTATTTTTCACACTTGTTTTCAATTTTATCATTATTATTTATTGAGTCTTGTTCGCATGTTTACTATATTAAAATGCATGTTGTGGCCCTTGAGTAGATAAATATGCGTATATTGTAAAATGATGTATGTTGTGGCCCTTGAATAAAATGAAAAATGTGTCGCCTCTCGTGGTATATAGGATGGAAACCCGTACATAAATTTCAAAGCTGATTCCGAATGGATGGTAGTATGATCTGTACTCGGGATACAACTCCATGTACCGCTTGAGTAAACGACGCATATTTTGTTTTATGTTGTTTTGATTTGTTTGTCATTCGTTACTTGACTTCCGCATGTTATTTGTTTATGTAATGATGTGATCGAGCGCATGGGCTTAGTAAGTTGGATTAAAGGTCCCCTATTCTGAGGGGTTAAAATCATTTACCACGATGTTTTGCTGTGCCGATTGATGTATATTCGGTTGAATGTAAGGTATGTTCAATCGGGTATACGAAGTCCGATATTATTGTCTTTATTTTTATATGTATGATGTGATCGAGTGCATGGGCTTAGTAAGTTGGATTAAAGCTCCCCTATTCTGAGGGGTTAAAATCCTTTACCATGATGTTTTGCCACGCCAGTTGATGTATATTCGGTTGAATGTAAGATGTGTTCAATCGGGTATACGAAGTCCGATATTATATATGTTATCTTTTATATGCATGATGTGATCGAGCGCATGGGCTTAGTAAGTTGGATTAAAGGTCCCATATTTTGAGGGGTTAAAATCCTTTACCACGATGTTTTGTCGCGCCGGTTGACGTATATTTGGTTGAATGTAAGATGTGTTCAATCGGGTATACGAAGTCCGATATTATTTATGTTATTTTTTATATACATGATGTGATCGAGTGCATGGGCTTAGTAAGTTGGATTAAAGGTCTCATATTTTGAGGGGTTAAAACCCTTTACCACGATGCTTCGCCGCGCCGATTGATGTATATTCGGTTGAATGTAAGATGTGTTCAATCGGGTATACGAAGTCCGATATCATTGTCTTTACCTTTTTATATTTGTATTGTGTTGATTGCGCATGGGCTTAGTAAGTGCGATTAAAGGTCCTCTATTTTGAGAGGTCAAAATCATTTACCACGATGCTTTGCCGTGCTTTTAGCCCGTTATTATTTATTAGATGTCATCTATTCATCGGTTCATATATGTGTCATATTGTTTACTGTATTTTAGAGGTCGTTGCCGTAACCCTTCGAACGCGTTTCAGAACGCCACACGAACGCATGTTTTCTGTCTGGTCCCGTTCGAACGCGTTATCAAACGCTATACGAACACGAACCTTCTGTTTACTGTTCGAACGCGTATACGAACGCCGCATGAACGCCCACGGTAAACAGGTCCTCCTGCATCACATCACGACATGTCTATCTTAGCATATAGTTATCTCTTTTTACCTTATGCATTTGTATTACCGCTTTAGTTATCTATTTCTATTATGCGCTTAAGTGTCTTTCCCTAATATGCATGCTTGTATGAATGTTATGTGTTTGAGCTTCTGTGCCTACCAATGTGAGATTGTATGTCTTCCGTATGTCAATATATCTTTATGCATGAATTCAGACATAGATTATATACAAATAGGTTGTATGCAAACATGAAAAATGTGTTATATGTAAACTTATATATGAGCTTTGTACCTATGCATGCAAACTTATGAGTAAATTATCCTTGGAAATATGTTGCTTAAGCTTGGTAAGATTATTTCACAAATCATTTTATTACAAGTGGCATAAGTAAGGGACCATTCCGAACCCAACGGTTTGAGGTCTTCCCTTGCGAGGGGTGAGTGCGGCCTTAAATCTTTGTCCCGGTTCACACCGGGTGGCGACTCCATTATTCTCCGGTTTAGTCCCTCGTGGGCTACTCCGTACTCCCAACCGGGCCGTGAGCCCGGAACAGCATGCGTCGCCCAGTTTCTGTGTCTTACAGTCTGGCGACTCCACTGGGGATAAAGAATCGACCCCGAAATAATGTCTTGTAATATTATGATTTGTGCTTTAATTGACCGTGTCTACCGTGGGTTAAAAGGGGTTTAATCAAAGGCATTTTGAGGCTAGGTAATGGTTTGGTGTCTTCCTTCACTCACTACCTTTCTAGAAGGAAAAGCTGTGAAGGCACCTAGATGGCCATCTTCTCGTAGCCTATTGTGATGGACTAATTTGGAGGACTCGTTGTTTATTCCTTACACCAAGCGATAAAAGCCTAAGAGGCTTGGGTATTTAAGTGAGCCTCGCTCCACCCTCCCTCTGGGGAATCTACAACGGGAAGTCCATTTGACAGTCAGTCACACACCATAGCTCGTTGGCACGTACCTTAGTTTATAAAAAAAGGTGCGCTCACTTGGTCGCTCGAACCCTTGAGTGGGGAGACCTAGTTGTGGGCCATCTTTCGCCGGTGAGAGCCTTTGTCTACACTCTTGCGAACCCACACGTAGACCGGGGTTGTATGACCTATAGCAACTATTTCCTTGTGTTTGTGGGTCATCCTCATTTGGATACAGTTGGACTTTTTGTCAGAAATGTGAACTTGCTGGGCCATTTAAACTGGGGCGAGTTCATATCCTATGACCATTAGGTCCAAAGCTTCTGAAATGTTGGTGGGCCACTCTATAGAAATTATTATTTTATGTTTTCATTACCTTTCTTTTATGCTTGTGTTTGGGAACATCGCCGTTTGGATCCATTTGGACCTTTTGTCATGAGGTATGGGCTTGTTGGGCCATTTAAACTGGGACAAGAACATATCTTATGACGATTGGGCCAAAAGCTTCTAAAACGCCAATGGGCCATCATGTGCTTGTGTTCGAAACATTACCATTTGGATTTAGTTGGACTCCTTGCCATGAGATGTGAACTCGTTGGGCCATTTAAACTGGGACGGGTTCACTCCTATGACAGTTAGCCCAAAAGCTTCTAAAATGATAATGGTCGATTTGTTTGAAAATTTAATTGATTTAGTATGTTCTATCTGTTACATGCATCTCATGCACCTCATACATACATACATCATGTTAACACCCTATATGTTTATAAACGACATCAAAGATTCCCGTTGGGTTAGGGAAGAGAGAAGACTCACTAAAAGACCGGTAACAGATATGAGTACATCCGATAATGAGGTATCCCGGATAGATCAGTTGGAGAATGGTTTCGCCAAGATTACTGAACAATTGCAAGCCTTGACTACTGCCATGACAAATATGGTTGTGCCCCATGCTGGGGGAAACTCTGAGAATGTAAAACGTGAGGAGCCTCCGAATGGGTTGGGGGATGACATCCCCGTTTTTGATAATGATATGGCTGATTATGCCACTGGGAGAACAGTTGGGTCTCAGGTAGAATTGCAGAAACTCCGTGACTAGGTAGAGTCTGTTATCCGTAAGATGAAGGGTAAGGATGAAGACTTACTAGACTATGAGGCGATGACCTTTGAGGAACAGTTGCTTGCTCAGTTCAGAATGCCCGACATGGCCAAATTTAATGGGAATGGGGATCCGAGGGTCCATCTTCGTCAGTATGTTTCAATTATGAGTTCAGTGGGTTTATCCAAGCGCCAGGTCCAGAAAATGTTCGGGATATCGCTCGAGGGGGCACCCGTAGTGTGGTATCACAGCCTTGAGAAAAAAGTTAAAGAAGATTGGAAGCAATTGCCAGATGCATTTCTAAAACAGTATGTTACGGACTTGGAGATTGATTTGTCACTCCGAGATTTGGAGAACACTAAGCAGAAGCCGGAGGAGAGCTTCAAATAGTATGTAGACCGCTGGAGAGGTCAACTTTTGAAAATGCAGACTCGGCCTTCAGAGAAGGACCAAATTAAGATGATTATCAAGGGTACTAAGCCCTCAATTTATGGCAAGCTGAGGAGGATGACCTCCATGATTGTGGATTTCCTACAGTTGAGAAAGACTGTTATGGATATTGAAGAAGAAGAGGCTGAAAACAGAAAGTTTTATGGCCAGAATAAAAGAACTTTTGGGGGGCATTCTGAGACCAAGCCTACTACGGCCGAGGTCGCTACCGTCAGAAATAGGCGATTCTCCAATCTTGGTAGACCTATGTCAAATGTGCTTGAGAAATTGAAAGGACAAGGACTCCTGAAGCCCTTAGACCGTAGACCAATCTCAAACCCTGTGCCACACTACTTTGACCTGAACCAATATTGCCACTTCCACCAACAAAAAGGCCATGACACTGACAACTGCCCCCGCCTTAGGCATGAAATCCAAAACCTCATCGATGCTCACAAAATACCCGACCCAGAGAAAGAACAACCCAACACACACAGAAACGCTCTACCAAACTACCACTTTGTTCCACCACCCACCTAAATGATCAACTCTGGCCTACCCGAAACCTTTGTCCTCCAAACCCTCAACCACCAAGCTTCTTACATAGATGACAGCGAATAACCATAGGCCAAGGAAGAAGGCAGTGCTGCGGATGATGGAGTTGTTCCTCCTAGTCTATTTGATCCAACATTTTTAAATAAAGACATTGATTTTGCTTGCTTGTTCAAACTTTTTTTTTCTCAACGATAATAAAGACGTTCATTTCGTTTACTTGCCTAAGCCTCTTCCTGCAACATGATTATATTTGACAAAAGCATTAAACCTTGGTACTATGATACTCAGCGATATTTAGAACACGGGGAATCTTCGAAAGAAGCAAGCAGAAAAGATAAGATAGCCATTCAAAAAGTGGGAAATATGGGCAGTGAGACTGTCAGATTTGGAAGGGAACGAGTTCACCAGGCCGATCAATGTTGACAGATTGAAGCTGTACTTTGCCTGAGGAAGGGAAGAATGGTCACCAGAGGAATTGGTAGAAGACCTAACCCAACGGGATAGAAAATTCACTCATACATGCATGCATACACATAACCTATTTTGTATTCTTTTTTGTGTTTGTTTTGTTCTGTATTCACATGTTTCAAAGAAGAAAAGAGAAAGCGGCAAGCCAATTAGAATCAGCAACATATGAGTAGTAGTTTCGGGGATAAATCCCAGGGTTGAGGCCCATATCAGTTTCAGTCTTGGGGATGAGTCCCAGGGGCGAGGCCCATGTCAGTATCAGTTTGAGGCGAGGCCCACATCAATCTGGGGGTGAGGCCCACACCCTTATCAGAATCAGTTTTGCCGGGTATGGCACTCTGGGTATGGAAACACATCAGTATCAGTTTTGTCGGGTACGACACTCTGGGGGCGAGGCCCACATCATTATCAGAATCAATTTTTCCGGGTATGGAACTCTGGGAAAAAGACCTATAGTTCAGGGAAAAAGACCCTTATCTCAACTCAAATCGGGAACAAGACCCACAGTTCAGGGAAGAAGACCCTTGTCTCAACTCAAATCGGGAACAAGACCCACAGTTCAGGGAAGAAGACCCTTGTCTCAACTCAAATCAGGAACAAGACCCACAGTTCAGGGAAGAAGACCCTTGTCTCAACTCAAATCGGGAACAAGACCCACAGTTCAGGGAAAAAGACCTTTATCTCAACTCAAATCGGAAACAAGACCCACAGTTCAGAGAAAATGACCCTTATCTCAACTCAAATCGGGAACAAGACCCACAGTTCAGGGAAGAAGACCCTTATCTCAACTCAAATTGGGAACAAGACCCACAGTGCAGGGAAAAAAACTCGTATCTCAACTCAAATCGGGAACAATACCCACAATTCAGGGAAGAAGACCCTTACCTCAACTCAAATCGGGAACAAGACCCACAGTTCAGGGAAGAAGACCCTTACCTCAACTCAAATCAGGAACAAGACCCACAATTTAGGGAAGAAGACCCTTATCTCAACTCAAATCGGGAACAAAACCCACAATACAACTCAATTCAACTTGGGAACAAGACCCACTCGGGGGTTCGAGAATGAACCACCTCTCATCCACTCATTTCGAAGCTACATGGCAAGTTAAGTGGCAGCTGGCGAGCCAGGTAAGTAAAAAATGCATTGCATGGACTTTGATAGGATTGTCACTGTCACACACTGCACAAGTCCCATCAAAGTGGGGGCGACTGTAGGCATTGCATTTTTGCATGTGAAACCCGATGATGAGTCTCATTTGGAGGCACTATCTTTTAAGTCGCGGAAGCCGCGGGAAACGGACGTCGGAAGGGAAGAGTCAAGAATTGACGTTTTGTTGGATTTAGTTCACGTGTTTAGCTTCGGGTTCGCTTGTTGGACCTCCGTTTTAAAAATTATGCTCGGCCCAAAAAAACCCGCAAACCTTTTAATCTTGGCCCAAACCCACTCATTTAGCCAACACAACACCTAACCCACCATCACCAAGCCCACACCCACCATCACCAAGCCCACGCCCACCATCTAGGCCCGCACGCCCATATCACCCTAAAATACCTCCAAATTAAATCAAATATTAATTAAATATTAATTAAATAATGTAATTGAATTAATAAAATAATTAAACCATTTACCAAATTAAATAAGACATAAAATATAATTATACCAAATTAAAATATTGTAACTTCCTAACTTAAAATATTATATACTAAATTAAAGAAATATTATGCCTAATTAAAATCAATCATAACCAATTAAAAATATTGACTTCCTAATCTAACAAATTAAATGCCTAAATAACACCAATCAAATATTCAACCTTCCTAATTCACCAAAATTTGTCCCCCCAATCAATCAAATCCTTTCCTTGTTTGACACCAAATCCAATCTATTCCTTGTGAGACAATGGGAAGCCCTAGCCCTAGTCTATATAAACAACCCAAAACCTAAGCCAACCCCCTCTCCAATCTCTCACAATTCACGTCCACTGCTTACAAACAAAAACTGCCCTCACAAAAAAACCACTGCACACATTATCGACAATAAACCAGCCCCACTAACCCTCAACGCAAGCACTCTCGCCACACTCACATCAACACGTTCATCAGCCTTCAACACGTTAGCCTTCAACACTGCCAGCCCTAAAACGCCACTCAGCCAGCCCTACAGACAACTAACAAACACATCTTCATCTAGCCACATAGCCTTCTCGCCACACTTGCACCCTCATTGTCTCAACCTCACTATCACGTCCCCTGCCTCTCAACAACAGTCCAAGCTATGTACCAAGCCATCACTCCACTCGTTGCCTTAATTCTATAACACACTGCAGCCTCATCCACGCATACAGCAGCCCCAAAAAATTGAAGCCATATCACCAAAAAACACCTTAAAACAGTCCATAAAATCCTTAAAACAGTAACATAAAAAAACTGCACCCTAAGCCTCCTTAAACAACCAAAAAATATAGCCCTTAGACCCCTTTAAAAACGCAAAAACAATAGCTTTAGAGACCTGAAACAGTAAGCATAAAATACAGAGAAAACAGTAAGAATAAAATACAGAGAAAACAGCAGCAAAACGGAGGTCAAACAGCAAGCAAAACAGCAAAACAGTGAGCTAAGACGCTAAACTAGTGAACCGGAGAAGTTGAGGAGCTTTAATCGTTCCGATCTCCGTGAAACGTAAGTCTGAAAGTCGGCAAAAAAAGGTTAGACCTTGATGGTATTTTTCACACTTGTTTTCAGTTTTATCTTTATTATTTATTGAGTCTTGTTCGCATGATTACTATATTAAAATGCATGTTGTGGCCCTTGAGTAGATAAATATGCGTATATTGTAAAATGATGTATGTTGTGGCCCTTGAATAAAATGAAAAATGTGTCGCCTCTCGTGGTATATAGGATGGAAATCCAAACATAAATTTCATAGCCAATTCTGAATGGACGGTAGTATGATCTGTACTCGGGATACAACTCCACGTGCCACTTGAGTAAACAAGGCATGTTTTGTTTTATGTTGTTTTGATTTGTTTGTCATTCGTTACTTGACTTCCGCATGTTATTTGTTTATGTAATGATGTGATCGAGCGCACGGGCTTAGTAAGTTGGATTAAAGGTCCCCTATTCTGAGGGGTTAAAATCTTTTACCACGATGCTTTGCCGCGTCGATTGATGTATATTCGGTTGAATGTAAGATATGTTCAATCGGGTATACGAAGTTTGATATTATTGTCTTTATTTTTATATGTATGATGTGATCGAGCGCATAGGCTTAGTAAGTTGGATTAAAGGTCCCCTATTCTGAGGGGTTAAAATCATTTACCACGATACTTTGCCACGCCGGTTGATGTATATTCGGTTGAATGTAAGATGTGTTCAATCAGGTATACGAAGTCCGATATTATTTATGTTATCTTTTATATGCATGATGTGATCGTGCGCATGGGCTTAGTAAGTTGGATTAAAGGTCCCCTATTTTGAGGGGTTAAAATCCTTTACCACGATTCTTTGCCGCGCCGGTTAACTTATATTCGGTTGAATGTAAGATGTGTTCAATCAGGTATACAAAGTCCGATATTATTTATGTTATTTTTTATATGCATGATGTGATCGAGTGCATGGGCTTAGTAAGTTGGATTAAAGGTCCCATATTTTGAGGGGTTAAAATCCTTTACCACGATGCTTTGCCGCGTCGATTGATGTATATTCGGTTGAATGTAAGATATGTTAAATCGGGTATACGAAGTTCGATATTATTGTCTTTATTTTTATATGTATGATGTGATCGAGTGCATAGGCTTAGTAAGTTGGATTAAAGGTCCCCTATTCTGAGGGGTTAAAATCATTTACCATGATACTTTGCCGCGCCGGTTGATGTATATTCGGTTGAATGTAAGATGTGTTCAATCGGGTATACGAAGTCCGATATTATTTATGTTATCTTTTATATGCATGATGTGATCGAGCGCATGGGCTTAGTAAGTTGGATTAAAAGTCCCCTATTTTGAGGGGTTAAAATCATTTACCACGATGCTTTGCCGCGCCGGTTGACGTATATTCGGTTGAATGTAAGATGTGTTCAATCGGGTATACAAAGTTCGATATTATTTATGTTATTTTTTATATGCATGATGTGATCGAATGCATGGGCTTAGTAAGTTGGATTAAAGGTCTCATATTTTGAGGGGTTAAAAACCTTTACCACGATGCTTCACCGCACCGATTGATGTATATTCGGTTGAATGTAAGATGTGTTCAATCGGGTATACGAAGTCCGATATCATTGTCTTTACCTTTTTATATTTGTATTGTGTTGATTGCGCATGGGCTTAGTAAGTGCGATTAAAGGTCCTCTATTTTGAGAGGTCAAAATCATTTACCACGATGCTTTGCCGTGCTTTTAGCCCGTTATTATTTATTAGATGTCATCTATTCATCCGTTCATATATGTGTCATATTGCTTACTGTATTTTAGAGGTCGTTGCCGTAACCCCGTTCGAACGCGTTTCAGAACGCCACACGAACGCATGTTTTCTGTCTGGTCCCGTTCGAACGCGTTATCAAACGCTATACGAACACGAACCTTCTGTTTACCGTTCGAACGCGTATACGAACGCCGCATGAACGCCCACGGTAAACAGGTCCTCCTGCATCACATCACGACATGTCTATCTTAGCATATAGTTATCTCTTTTTACCTTATGCATTTGTATTACCGCTTTAGTTATCTATTTCTATTATGCGCTTAAGTGTCTTTCCCTAATATGCATGCTTGTATGAATGCTATGTGTTTGCGCTTCTGTGCCTACCAATGTGAGATTGTATGTCTTCCGTATGTCAATATATCTTTATGCATGAATTAAGACATAGATTATATACAAATAGGTTGTATGCAAACATGAAAAATGTGTTATATGTAAACTTATATATGAGCTTTGTACCTATGCATGCAAACTTATGAGTAAATTATCCTTGGAAATATGTTGCTTAAGCTTGGTAAGATTATTGCACAAATCATTTTATTACAAGTGGCATAAGTAAGGGACCATTCCGAACCCAACGGTTTGAAGTCTTCCCTTGCGAGGGGTGAGTGCGGCCTTAAATCTTTGTCCCGGTTCACACCGGGTGGCGACTCTATTATTCTCCGGTTTAGTCCCCCGTGGGCTACTCCGTACTACCAACCGGGCCGCGAGCCCGGAATAGCATGCGTCGCCCTGTTTATGTGTCCCACAGGTCCACAATGTAGATGTCGTGTAATAGATCATAGAGTTAAATATGTATCAAACACACTCATTTAGTACATGTAAACCTAATGTCTAATGTGTGAATGTTAATATTGAATATATATATATATATATTATAAATGGCATTCATGTGTATATTTGCGTGATTTCATATTCAAGATGAGATAGAGTCATATATATTACAGGTGCTTTCATGGGCTAATTACACAGATTGGACAGGATATTACAGGTGTTGCATGTGCTTGTCAGATGCTTAGGAGATGATCACGTCGTCTCCGACCAGTCTTATCGTTCCGGATATATTGGGACGTGACACCTGCTCTTCAATCAAGCATTCAGTAGAGGTCCCAGATTTCTATGATTCTGGCCGGGAGAAAAGATCAAACAGCAACAAATTGAAGTTCATAACACCACGGATTCATTTTCTAAATTTGTATAGGTAGAAAATTCGATTTTCCTGATACTTTTTCATATGTTTTTTGAAGAAAAATAGAAGTTGCTTTTCTCGTCACCAATGATTCTCCTATTCTTAGATTGTACCTATCAGGATTCAGGACTGAATATTGATTTGTAAATTGACCAACTTGGTTTCATTCATATAAAAAAATCAAATCCAGCTAGTTAGATATCACTTTCTTGTCACATGCCAAAAACAATTCTCAAATTTCAAATTTAAAAATTCAATTTCAAAAATTTAAATTCAAATATCTGTAAATTATTGCATTTCATAAATTTTATTTTTAATGATATATATATATGTCATAAAATCAAAAATTTATGACATTTATACGTCATAAATTTATGATATTTATGTGATGGTTAAAAACCGTCATAAATTTATGACACATAAAAAACCGTTATAAAAAAAATGATATGTCGTTCTATGACAGTTTGAAAACTATCATAAAATACCGTTTATGACGGTGTTAAACTTTCATAAAATATCGAATTTCTGGTAGTGAACTGCCATCAGTGTAATAAAGTGAATGAA
Source organism: Zanthoxylum bungeanum (assembly GCA_019454045.1). Lineage (NCBI taxonomy): Eukaryota > Viridiplantae > Streptophyta > Magnoliopsida > Sapindales > Rutaceae > Zanthoxylum > Zanthoxylum bungeanum. The sequence goes on from SKCR01008665.1 coordinate 15,724, forward strand.
GATAGAATATTATATAATAAAATTTGAAAAGAGAGAAGTCACTCTTCAATATTGAAGATTATAAAGTAGAATCTAATTTGAAAGAAACTGATTTTAATGATGTGACTATTCTATTTAGCAATTAAATAATATTTGAAGAGTCTTGGAGAGGTTTCTCTAGTAATAAACTAGTGTTTCTTCACAAACTAAATAAATCTTAAATTGTATCCAATATAAAAGATTTTCTTTCAAAATTCTTATATAATCACCTGAGGGCTAAAAAATCAATTCGAATCCTATCCTATGTCTCTCTTTTTCTTTTTGTTTTTATTTTTTATTTTTTATTTTTTGTAAACACCATCACATAATTGATTTGAGAAGTTATTATCTTTTTCTATCATAAATAAATAATGAAGAAAAGCATGTGGATGGGAGGATGAAAAGGTAACACATAACACAACATAACAAAATTAGAGCACATGAAGAGGAGACACTTAATTGCATGCACATGCACGTACAGACAACTTGTTATCATCTCAATTATTTTTCATTTTTCATTTTTCAAATTTCTTCCGTTTTTAATTTAATTTGATTTTGATATTCAGTCTTATGTCTGACTTTTAATCTTCTGGAGATACAGTAAATAGATTTACTTTGAATAAAATCAAAATCACAATATTTTCTATGTGGACTATTGAATTTGTATGTCTTTTTTTCTTTCATGCTCTCAAATCAAATATTACTCCATCATGTACAAAACATTTTATTCGTTTAAGTAAATGATATTCAAATAATCAGTAATATATATATATATATATATATGTCACATTTAATTAACATTGGGGAACCACATATATGTGAATAGAGATAGTTGTCTCTGCTCAATTTGAAATTTTATTAAAATATTTCCTATATATTAATGAAAAATCTGATTTGTTAATAAGATAATTTTGATTTGTCTTTAATAAAATGAGAAGTATCTATCACTTTTGATAAAATATCAAATTTTATCTCCACTGAATTAAAATTTTATCTTTGCGATTGTTTAACCTACAACAGTACATATATTTTTTTTATTACTTTAACAACATAGAGAAATGAGTAATAATTTTTTTAATACGTAAGTAGTTTAAGAACGATATTTAAGAGGGACCAAAATATCATTCTCTATAGGGAAAATAAACTTTCTTAATGTTTGGTGAAACTAAACACAAACCCTCTTATATTTTAAAATTAATCGGAAAATCCAGCATACTTTACCGAGCAAAAATATTCATAGATTTAACTTAATGTAAGGGATTTTGCTTAATTAGTTTTAAAACATAAAGATGAATTATGTTTAGTTTCACCAAACATCATGAAGGGAATTTACTATTTTGCTCTTCTCCATATCTATCATTAAGGCATTCCTAATAATCTCATTTTAAAGTTTAGTATGTGAGTGAGATTCAAACTCTTTTATTTTGAAATCTTATGTTGATATGCAGGTGCATAGGAATGGGAATAATATCCATATCCATAAATATCCAAGATACCCATTCAATTGTTTTCTTCTTTTTTTTTTAATAGAAGTATTATTATATTGTTTTAATTTGTTTGTAGAAAGATGTATTTACATGTTGATTTTTTATTTTTTATTTTTACAAATGCATGTGCGTGAAATCGTTTCCACCGATCATATCCCATCGTTTCTGACTGCAAAATCAATATTAATATCTGTCTGGGGACCATTTTTTATTAAAACTTTTAGCCTCTTTAAGTTTTTTAGGATTCGAAAATGACTATATATGATTAAATATACACATTTTATAAAATTAACATTAGATTATTTAAAAATAGAACATTAATGATGTTTGTTGGTGATTATCAAACTCAATATACTGTAAGAACATTGATAATTAATTCATGTTTAATACATTGATGACTTTGATCAAAACATATTGTCGTTTTGCGAAAAGAAATTACTCAATATCACTTTTACTTTAAGTGTTTCTTTATGAGAGACGGTTCTTATAGTAAAATTATTATTCTTCATTTTTTTTCCCATGACGCTTTCAATTTGTCACTCAAAATATCTGAAATTGAATCATTATTTTCATGATAGTTCAAGAGGTACTCGAAATCCATTACATTATAACTCTTTTTTTTTTTTTTGAAATCGTTGAAAATCTCACCGTCAAATCACCACTTCCGAGTTTAAGCGGAATAGATAAAATTTTCGATTGTCCCAGATTTTTATAAGAAACACACTCTCTTAATTCGAACCTAAGACCTGAATATCAAATCCTGAACCCTACACCATCAAACCAAGCCACTTGGAGATTACATTATAACTCATTGATTACTATTTTCAGTTCTCGAATGCCTTCACCAACTAAGGGACGTTCATTCAAATTCTTTGAAGCCATGTTATATGTGAACCTAATTTTACAATGTTGAAAGCAATATGTAATTTTAATTATTTGCTTTAGGGATGTATTTAATTGAGATTTTAAAAGATTTTTTATGAATAAATAAGTCCAGTGGATTTTAAAATACGATTCAAGAATGTAATGATGTAACATATCCCAGATTTTCGGGACAGTTCTGGAAGGTTCCCGGACTGAAGTTATAGTCTCGGAACAGGATAATAATGAAGAATAAGAGTTCAAGCGATGATATATGGGTTGGAATAATATAAAGTGTAGATTTGTCGCGTTAGAACATTCGTCGTCTCAAAAATCAGTTACACAATTTTTATTATACGCGTAAAGTTTGCGGTTTCGGTCAAAAAAGTAGCAAACGAAATCCGATTGTGTTTATTCTCTAACAATCAGACTCGTTTTTCTGAGACGAACAACTTTCATGTCAAACACCTTTCGAAAATCACGCCGGAAGGGCTTCAAAATTACTAATATCCGAAATTACCCTTCTAAGTGGGGGCATTTTGGTAATTTCTGGATGTGTGGTATTTTTGTTACAATATTTTCATTTCAAAACAAAAAAAAAAACAAAGGAAAAAAAAAACAGAGACAGAACGCGTGAGATAAAGTGAGAGGGAGAAGCCTTCACCGGTGGCCCTCCGACCAGCATCACGCCGGTAGACCACTAGCCCCCAAGCGTCCGGCCACGGCGCACCTGCTGGTAGACGGCGTCGTCGCTTGGATCGCCAGAATCGGCGCAGGAATGGGAGAAATAGTCGCGAAATGGGTTTGACGGTTCCGGCTCATCGCTTCATTTCACGGCCCGAGCCACCCACCAAATCGAAGCCCTCGACGAGTACTACGAGATGTTGGTGACGATTTCTCCGATTCATGCCCGGAATAACGTAAAATGAGGAAGAAAGCCACATGTGAACAGTAACTTCGACGTGAACAATAGCTCATATCGGAATTCAGTGGATTTCAGCACGTTCGTGGGATCGTTTGGAGTCCGTATATAGCCTCAAAATCTTGATCGGACCAGGATTATGAGTGTCCGCCTAGCCAGGTAAGTAATCCATGCGATAAATACTTGTGATATTTGTTCTGTTTGAATTTAGATAATAAAGAATTGCTATATATATATATATATATATATATATACAACTAATAAGCCTGAGATTGAAAGTATAAGAATGATAAAGTATATGTATACGTGATATGTGAGAAAATACATATGAGTATAATATAAGGATACTTGAGATTGGGGGTTGTAGAAACTACACCCTAGGGAATTAGATTAAAGTTTGAAGAATGATAGATTATAAGGAAGTAACTATATATGTACAAATGCATGTAGAAGAATACAAAAACAAGATCACGAGTACATACATAGATAAGTATAAGCATGTATGAGTAAATAGGCACGTAAGTAAGCAGGAACAGAGTATGTAAGTATAAGCAAGAGGCTGTATGTATTGAAGTACAAAAAGTATGTAAGTTGCATGGAGAAATAAGTAAGCATGTATATTGTATGTATGTATACTGTATACAAGTATTTCGATGCATGTTTAAATGAACATAGAGTATATGTGTATATGAATATATGTAAACGAGATCTTTGAACACAAGTTGAGTTAAAGTTAAGAATGTTTTTGAAATTCAAAGTGTTTTAATGAAAAGTTTCAGATGCTTTTGAAAGAAACGCATTTCAGAAAATGTTCTTACAGTTTTGAGATACAAAGCATTAGTTTTATATTTTCGGGGCATGAGGGAAAAACTCACCCCAGTATGTAACTTGAGATACAGTTGGAATTGACGGATACAGAGGACATGTGCACATGTAGAGCCAGGATGACGACATATGGTCGTGTACCTGGACTCTAGTTCAGAGCTTGGGTGGTAACATATATCCGTACCCCCAGTTGTAGTTTGTGGTTATGCCCAGTTGAGTCACTTTCCTGGGCATAGAGCACCACCAGTTTCAGAGACGCCCAGTTGAGTCGTTTTCCTGGGCGTAGACACCAGTTTTAGAGACCCGATTGATTTATTCACTGACACGTCCAGTTGAGTCGTTTTCCTGGGCGTAGAGCATTACCAGTTTCAGAGACAGTAGTGGCACGCTTTGGGGGATGGCGATATGTAACGCCTCAAAGTCATAGATTTGCACTACTTGCTACAATTAGGCGTAGGGGGGACGGCGTTACGTAACGCCCTCATACTCAAGTTTTTCAGACAAAGACACAGAATTCAGAGAAAGTTTTCAGTTTTCAAATACATATTTCAGTTTTCAGATACAGTTTTCAGTCTTCAGATACAGTTTTCAAAAAGAGCTTTTCCAGAAAGAAAAAGTAAAATAAAGTTTTCAACAAGGAGTTTTGAGAAAGAAGCTTTCAGAAAAGAGTTCTTCAGTAAGGATTTTCAAGAAGTATTTTATAAAAGTATGGCATGTTAAAGTAAAGTATAATTTATAAATTATGCATATAAATCATATATTCTAGTAATCATTTGAGATGCATATAGTTGATATTAATGCATGATAGCATTATTACATTTATATGTATATATGATTTATGTTTGTATGAGTTGTATGTTTACATAGGAAGAATCTTTTATAAATACTAGTGCAAGATAATATGATTACATATACATGTATACATGATTCATGATAGTGTGATGAATGTTAGAAAGAAAGAATATTTATAATTTCGATTTGATGATATTTCAAGAAAGTAAAAGAAAGAAAGAAATAATAATTGCCTGAACTAAATTAGTAAAGAGTATAAGAAAGTAGAGAGATGACAGAGTAGCGCAGCAGAAACGTAATGGAATTTGATTTAATAATTAAAGATATAGAGACTTGATGTGTATATTATGGATGTATGAAAATATAAATAGCAATCAGGATTTATAAAGTATGTATGATCAGATTAAAAAGAATATTTAATAATGTTACATGTTTGTTAAAATGGTTAAAGAGCAGACAACTAACTCAAGTTAATTTATAATCAAGATTCAGATTTTGTGCGTGTTTGAATCTCAAGGTATGAGCATGGTTACTTACTAAGTCTTATGACTCACACAACAATAGTTTGTTAGTTTTGCAGGTCAGTAGCAGTCATATTGAGCCAGCAGGATTTTGTTGGGGTTGGTGCTCAGAGCGCCAATTCCCGGTTGTATTTCTTTGAGAATATTACTGTAAAAATTATTATTTTGAATAATATAAGCAGTTTCTGTAATATAATGTATCTTTTAATATGGTAAAGACGTAATGACCTTAGAATAACTAGTAATGATACTGTTGCAAAAGCGTCAAAACTAACATTGAGTTGTATCATGACGTTGTCATTCTCAGACAGTTCCTGATCAAGGTTTACACTACTTGGTCAGTATAGTAACCCGTTGAGATCGGTACATGTCGTATACTGCAATATATGATTCCAATGGTTTCTCAATGAACCATGAGTCTTGGAGACTCGTATAGACGTGTAGGTGTTTATAGCGGATAAACATTGAACGACTCACCGAAGATTCTTAATGGATGGTACACCAACGTCAATAAGAATCTTCTCAGGTTGAGTAGCACTTGTGATTCTTCGACTTGAGATACCACTGTGGGCGCATGAGACATCTTCCACACTTAGATGGAAGTCATGTCACCGATCTATTTAGATCATACATCCACATGTTCGTTGGGTGTGGATAGATCCTCAGGGTGTCCTATGTGTATCGAGATAAGATCCGTCAGTTCTGTGTACAGAGCATAGGTAGTCCATATGATTAGCAATCAAATAAAAATCATGGGCCTGTGGTACACTTTAGAAGTAAGTTCTAAATGTTCTTTTATAGATTGCTAATAGAGACGTCGACGGGATTGTCCCTATAGAGATTTGACGTTTACAACTATATCTCTGGGATATATTCGGATACCTGTGACGGAGGAATTATACATTTGCCATGACCTCGACATGTATGATTCAGCGAGTTTATCTTGTGATGTTCTTAAGTTTTTCTATTCTTTATTCTTTTTGTTTTTGGAGTATGGATGTTTGAGGATAGGGTTGAGCATGTATTAAGATTATAGAATGCTTATAAGGAGTTAATTATCATTCTTTTGTTTATTTGATAAACTAGTTGCCATTCTAGAGTTGTTGATCCACTCTTAAATGACCTAGATTTGTTCTATAGTTATTTCATTGTGGTGAGGCTTGATTGGTGTGGAAGAAACATGATTGAAGTGTTGGATTTTACTAATTTGGTCTAATTTGTCCAATTTGATGAAATTGAAAAATTAGGGTTTAAAACCACTTCCAATTTTGGGGCTTTTCATTTATGTTGTGTATTTGGATGTGTATATGATGCATATAAAATCTTATGTTGATTGGATATCATCTTGATGTGTTTTAAACATTGAAAGTGCAAAATGCACATTATGCCCACCAATGAGGCTCTCAGCCTTGGGCAAGAATTTTTGGGATTTTTGTTGCAATTTGAATTTCAATGTGTAGGACATGTTAAATTCATATTATTAATGATTTAGAATCATCCAAAAAAAATTTGAACAATTTAGGACTAAAATGAACAAAATGCAAAGTTTTGGGGCAATTCGATAATTAGACAAAAATTTGATTTCTTGTGTAATATTTCATAATTTAATAATTGGGTAATTAAATAAATAAGTTTATTTAATTGATCCGAGAAAAATTTTTAAAATCGGAAAATTTTGATTTTCCACTATTCCGCTGCGTTACCGGATTTCCGCCTAAAAACCCCTTCAAAATTGTATCAGAGCGAGTCTTATTCTAGGCCCCCTAATATGATTAGCCCTTTAAATTCAATGTTTAATCATGTTTTCTTAACTTTATACATGCATATTTTTATCTAATTTGATTAGATTTAGGGTGTGTGACACTTAGCGAAAAATCACTAATTAATCAGGTTTAAATGTAATTATGTATTTGATGCATGTTATATGGTCCGTCTTGTCAATACGGTTTATGAATATTTCTATGTGACTACATCCGAGACCGTGCCTCTGCTGTGAGGGTGTAGCCGATAGAGATTTATTTATGCGGATGTATATTAGATACTAGATAAATTCAAGCGAAAGCGGAATCCTGAACGTGCCCTAACTGTCAGGGTTACGCAAGTAGCTTGAGTTTATCATTGATAAGTTTAACCTTGGTACGTCTCCTTGTGGGCCTGCCTTAGCAGTCACAACGAGAAACGACTAGGTACTGAAACCCATGAGTCACTAGTGAATGATTGACAAATGAGTTGTCTACCCGATGAATATACGTAGGCGAGACTGTGCCTCTGCTGTGAGCTGAAATATATTCATGGGATCCACTTTTCACTATTTTCATTTAATTTAATTATTAAATCTTTGTATTCTGTTTGGGGATTACAGTAATGCATGATTTAGTGGGATGGGCATTTTTAGATTAAAAATCCATGATCTAGTTTATGCTTATGATATTATATGAAACTGTTTATATTTCTGCTAACCGTTTTTCGTGATCTATATAATAGATTTGCGATGGCGGCACCATCCACTATCCAGTTTGCGCATATGCTTGATGCGAACAAACTGAAAGGCGTTGAGAACTTCACCTATTGGGATTTGGATTTGAGGATTTTCCTCGATTCCGAGAAGTTGGATATGTTCTTGAGGGTCCCTTGCCCTTACTATGGCAGAGGACGCTACACGGAAGAACGCGAAGTCTTCTAAGCTTGAAAGGATGATGATTTAAAAGTTAAATCATACATCATAAGTTCGCTTTCAC
>SKCR01008666.1:0-23801 GCA_019454045.1 Zanthoxylum bungeanum
AAGTGCGGAATACTTACATCGAGCGGGTGAGATGCGATTTGGCAACAAAAATCTGATTTCTTCACTGGTTTGGGCGTGAGCAGTCTACTGTCACAGCTCACTGCAGATTCGGTTTTGTGCTTCTGTTTTGCTCCATTTTGATCAAGAAAAACGAGCTCCAAGCTTCATCAAAACGTTCCTTGCTCATGGGTATACTTCCCTTATCACCTTAGCATGATCCCGGAGTGTGCTAGCACTCTTGTTTTGCCACAAAACGCACTGCTTCCCTCCATTTTGTTCACGGCAGTCCAAGAAAACCAGAACAGAAATGGCGTGAGAGAGGAAGAGAGGAGAAGAAGAGGAGAGAGATGCTTTTAATTTTCTTGTTGTCTTTTTTTTTAAAACCGTAAGTCAAGAAAAAAAAAAGCAATAATAATGTATCTAATACCAAAATGAATTTTTAAGATAAAAAACTCTTCAAAAAACGTGAAAAGTTTTCCCTCCAAAAGAAAATTCATCATATGCCATCATTACCTCACATTGAGAATAGAGACAATGTATCATCCCTCAAATGTGTCTAGATACATCCATCATCTATTCGTGTCAAGTAATGAGATATCGCGATGTGATTTGCGGATTCCACCCGTTTCAAAATACGAATGTGTCCGCAAACACTTTCGGGCCCAAATTCGCTAATTCTGAATTTAATTAACTATTTCGTCGCGACGAGAATTAAATAATTACGCCTAGCGGAATTATTATTCACGTCGCTAACGAATTAATTCTAAATTAATTCGCTCGCCCGAATTAAAATCTAATTTTAATTTCGCGTCGAAATCTAATTTCGTTTAATATATCAAATATATTAATTCCTCGATCAATCCAAATCAATGGCCGATTTACTAGACAAGGTCGACTCCTAGCAAAGCACCAAGTCTTCCATTCTCCGGACATATTCTCATAAGAATATTAAGATCTGAATCAAGCGTAGTATACGATTGTATTGTGCATATCGGCCCAGTATCGGATAGTCACGTACTAGGCCTGGGGCTGGATAAGTGTCTGCCCCGTACGAAGCACATGTCGGATGTCTGGTAACTAGTCTCTATAATCGGATATACATGACCTTGTCATAATATCCCGATGGCCGCGCAGCACTTAAGAGCACTAATACCGTATCCTGCGTGACATCATCTCCAATATGACTGAAGTGATACTTCCGTCTTGACATCACACCCAATACTCTACGACTCTGATAAACCCAGAAGTGGTGTACTCAGAACCCGTTTTAAATCCCCTACCACCAAGACCAAAGTCTATCGATTATCGTAAGTATTAGCGATGTAAGTCTCAGGTTAAGACCATACACACCTACCTTGATTTCGGCCTCCCATAGACACATAGTCATAATACCAATGGGATTCCGAGGGGTCTATCCAGAGCGAAGCTGTTTCCCGTACCGCGGTGATGAAACACGACCTCCTATCGCACTTGCATAAGTATCCAATACTTATATATATGGAACTATGCCGTTGTGCCCTCACAAACGCGCACAAGTGCAATATAGCCTATTCCGCATTATCGATGTCCAGTCTCGATAATACTACGGCTAGGATATTAATTATTAACCTTCGGGGACTGATAACTGTCTCATATCATTCTCAGTCCAGGTACTAATCTAGGGACCTCTCTTCATTTATATATCTATGGTGATCTAATCACAAATGATGAGAGTGCAATTCTTTGTCACATAGTTAATTTGCTACAACAACACAATGATCTGTGCAAATAGTGACCCTATCGGTCATATGTCCAACAATCTCCCACTTGGCACGTAGCGAGTCACTCAAGTGTCCTACACCTGAACTATGTACGGTTCACTCAAATTGTTGAGGAAAGGTTTTCGTCAGCGGATTTGTTTGTTTATCGTTTGACGCGATTTATACGATCATCACATCGCCACGATGTATGATCCGAACGAATCATATGATATATAGAAGTATATATCTGGATCGTCGATGAGACCTTTAATTCCTTAGCCTATGCTGACGCCTAGCTCAGCTGCTAACAGAACTTTATCTAATCTTATTAGATTTATTTTCGACCCAGACGGTCTTCTATTGCTGCCTCAGCTGCAGCAATAATCCGCATTTGTTGTTTATTCGGCAACAGTTATCTTGCTAGGAAGATTTCCAGCTCACTGTCCATGTTTTTCAAACTTTATAGTACCGTAGTATTTAATTCTTTGGAAACTTGCAGCAGTGATCCCAGTCACTTCAAGTTCTCCTTCTCCATAGTTTAAGACAACATCTTTAGTTCTCTGAGATACTAACAGATGTTCTTAATTTCAATCCAGTGATTATCACTTGGATTGAACCGATCGTGACTCCATATGCTCGAAGCGTATGAGACACCAATACAAGTACATTTAAATGTACAATTTCCCAGAGAGTGTTAACAACTCAAATCTATCCCAGTAGATCTTTATTCCTTGAATATAAAGGTTGTTACTCCCCCGAATTCTACGGAGAATTTCTATTGAAAGAATATCTATGAAAGCCAAGCTTTCACCTATGGGAATTTCATCGTCAGTGCCCTCCCACTAAGCTCCTTATATACACAAGATTATTTCGTTTTGAGTCAAATCATAAACCATTATGATTATTTCAAATGTCAGTTCCAAGAACCTTATGCTTGCTCGATCCAAACATGGATCGAATAACCGCAAACCTTGTTTGTCGGTTATACAAAATCGTCAGAATGTTATAAACATTCTCCAAAAGGTTTCCTTTTCAGGAAATCGATTTTGATTGTAACTGACACATTTCATAAATGACATATACAGTTATCAACAAGCATATTCAAAATGGATTTACCATGGCAACAGGTAAAAGGTTGAACCGTTATTAACACAATGTTGATAACGATACCTTTCCGTCAAGCCAAGCCTAGCTTTGTACGTTGGTATGTTGCCATCCATGTATGTCTTCCTTGAAGACGTATAATGTACCAATAGGCACAATGCTTTGTGGTACAACAACTAGTATCCATAATAGTCGTTATACATGAATCCATTTCGGACTCATGGCACTTTGCCATAACAGGGAGTTGATACCTTTGTATCATTTCCTCGTACGTAGTCGGTTGGTATTCCTCAATTAGATTTACATCTTTATGAGGTTAGATCAGAAACCCATACCCTAGGTTGTTTTCTGACTCTATCGATCTACCCTGTTCTTGTGTATTCGAAGATTAATGGTATAGATTCATCATAGATGAACTATTTGTGTTCCATTAAGGACTTCGTGCCTTGAATAGTATTACTCCGATTTCATCGAGTATCACTATCCTCCCACTGACCACTGCATATCGGTATTCCTTTCAGGAAAACCGCATGGTGAGCAACAATCATATTGTTCTCATGTGAGATTTACAAGTACTATACTTAAGGTTTCCCTTAGGATAACCTATATTGGCACTTATCCAATTTGGGTCTTTTAGTTTGGTATCATCCAAACGTTATGCCTGGCATACCCAAATTATCAGGAATGTGAAACCCCTTTCTTTCTGTTCATACCCTATATGATATCTGTCAAACAGATTTATATGGAACCTTATTCTAAATAAGTTTTTGCACTGTTAATATATATCCTGTTGAAGGAAATCATAGCTCAGAGCGACTCGTGATAAACCTTATCATGTCCAACAAAATTTCGGTTTTAGTTCGGACACACCGTCTAACTGACGTGTCTCGAGGAGAGTCCTCATATGAAAGAATATTGTACTCTTTCATTTATGTATGAAACTTAATGCTTAAGTATTTTCATTACGGTCTTACCGCGATGGTATAATACTATAGCCGATCTGTTTGTATACTTCGTGTCGAAACTCAAAGTTTCGGATTTGTGTTCTTCAAAAGAAACACATAACCATAACGTGATGCCACATCCGTTAAAGTCACGAAATATTCATGTTCACATCTAGCCAAGCTAGATATGGGCCCACTTACTTCACCATGAATAGGGTTTACATATCGGTGGCCTTTACACTATTACCTGGTAAATAGTATTTTAGGTACTTTACCTAGTAAACTAGAATCGTAGACCTTATTTGATTAGTCAAATCAGTCCTAGTACCCACTCTTCAAAAGTGTGGATATACGAGTCTCGTTTAATTGTGTCCCAGACAACAATGCACAAATAAGTCTCTATTGATCAAATCAATATGAGCTATTTATTTGTCATTTTATATGTTTGAGATTTTATTTATATTCAAAATATAAATTCTGTTATTCACATCTAATGTGTTATCTCGGTATCATATTTATTTTATGTACCCACACTAAGTATTTAAAATCTAATTTCAATACTAGTAGTGAACATAACTTAGACAAATATATTTAAAGTCAGAGCCTCGCCCTTTCTTTAATTCCTTCGTGTCTTCCATATCCAAATGGTAGTCACTTCGGGATATGTCAATTATCATTTTCGATATTTCACAAACCTTTGGCCAAGCCTTGGGTTTTGGAATATTGAAACGATGTGCACCTTGTGCTACATGCCTAATTGCAACTTTACTTTTCTCCACTAGAATGGTCAATTCAATTCTCAAAGAATTATTAATTGCAATTTTATACTTTTAAATCTAAAGATAGATTTATTGTAAGTATATTAATTAAGCACTAGTCATCATCACATAAATCTTCCAAAGATTTTATGCTCTACAATTGCTTAATTATGGGTTTAGTAATAATAAGTTATTTTATTCAATAAACGTAACCTTTATTTATTCCCAATTGAAAATTAAATCATTTAAAATTTTTAATCCCAGATTATATTTTAAATATCCAACTTTTCAATTTCTTATCTTGATTACAATAGTCCAACTATTTAACCAACGATTAGTGGTACTATATATATTATAATGATTATAATAGTCCAACTATATAATCAAATATAATCCAAATTAATTAACCTCAATTACATTGATTACTATAATCCAATTATAAAATCAACTGTAAACTGAAATTAATTAATTCAAATATATTGATTAATATAATCCAATTATATAATCAAGTATAATACAGTCCAACTGTTTATTAAAAACAACAATTTAAATATTAATCCAACTAACATTTAATCTAATGACGAAATAATTTAAATGAGCGCGGTATGGCGAGTAATTGAACGAATGTTGCAAATTCAATACTTGCCTCCCACTATTTTTCGTCGAGTCTCTAACCCTCTGTGGAGTACTCGGGAAACCGTGTTTCCTAGTGGGCTAGGATCCCGTTAAAGTATCCTACAATCCTGACTTTGGTCAAACAAAAATTGTATGATAATCAACAAGGTAGATGTCGAAGATCAATTGGATCCCATCCAACTCCTAGATCCAGTAGGTGGACATCCAAGTCCGAAACACATATCTAATATATGCCTATATATCGAATATATACCCTACCCGTTTCCTCTGAATCAACTAGGCCTTGGCTTTGGCACAATCACAAAGCTAGTGATCCCAGTCAAGCGTGGACCCATTGACAGGGAAGCTTCGTAATCAAATGTCTATGGACAAGAAGTGGTCTTGACTTTGGCCAAAAACAAACCACAACTTGGACACGACACCGATATATAACAAAGCCTCGTGATTAAAGCACATCTTTGACTGACAAGGGCTTGACTTTGGTCAAAAACAACCCCTGACAATCTCCGATCTTGAGCAAGAATCACTCAATGGAAGGAAATGACGCTTGATATTTAACGAGGGTTTTCGCGTGCAAATTGGCTACCAATTTAATTATCTTTGTTAAGGTCTCATCATCATACACCCTTAAACATGCATTCTAAATACATAATAAAGCGTATATGAAAATAAATAATAATGATATGCGGATGGATACTTACACATTGATCCTAGATCAAATCTCTCCCTTTCTCACTCAAGCAAACACTAGTATTACTTCTACCCGTTACACTATACTTCTAAAGAAACCTCATATACATTGAGGGGAATAGATGAGAAGAGAATACAAAGAGAATAGAGGTGATAAGGCTGGACTCGCAGGTCCAATTTAATAAATCGAATTTATTACAACAATTTCTAAAATTGCCCCACCCATCTAATATCCATCCGATATACATTATTCATGCATCACAACCATGTATTCACTCATATAAGCATGCTATCAATCAATCTAATCAAATTAACTAATATGATAATTATGTGATCATCCAATGTTCAAACAACGATTTGATTTTGTTCGAGTCAAACTCGTTTTGCGGATAAGTACTTAAAGTACAAATTCTAGAATTAAATTAAATTACACAATTAAATCCAATTCAATTTGTATTAATTCTAATTCACTATTTAATTCCAAATTAAATAACACACTTAATTAATAAACCCTTTTCGACTTAAACTCCAAATTTAATCGCTACGGGTCTCAAAGCCCGATTAATATCCAATATTAATTTAATTAAAGTCTAATGGGCTTTTAATTAATTTCTTAAGGCGTGGTCTTATGGTCAACTCGGGTCAAACCCGCAACCAAAGTCCAATCCGGGATTTACCCCATAAGCCTTTAAATTAATTTTGGCCCATTAGGCCCAATTAAATTACAAAGGTCCATTAGTTGCATTTGGGCTTTATGGTTAAGGTTTTGGGCCCAATTGGATCCAATCCATTTGGCCTAAACCCAACTTGATAAAATCAAGCCCAATAGGCCCAATTACAACATTAGAAGCCCAAATCCAATTTAAGGCCTCAAATAATTAAATTACATAAATCCAATTTAGCAATTTAATTACTTAAAGTGCATTACATGATTAATCAACTAAATCAACATTTCCAAAACACTAAATTAGTCCAATTAATCATACTCAATTTCATCCTCACATGTCCAACACATTAAGATTAAAATCAAACTCATTACATGCTCACTTTGTTCTCGGCAATGGGGTTAATTTCATGTTCGATTTGTTTAATCCAATTAAACCCAATTCGACATTAAATCAATATACCCTAATGATTTTCAACACATCCAATGTTTCAAAAAATCAAAATTCACCAAGAACACAAAGGGGCATAACTCTCGGCCAAGATAAGATTTTGGGCAAATTTGTTCCAAACCAAATTTGATCAAATTGATCCAACCAATCATCAATTAAAATACATTCAAGCATACTTTATGATCCAATTTCATAATTGCATGCTCAATTTCATTTTACCCAATTTCAAGTTTCATGACATACTTTCAAAATTGGGGAAATTTGTTCCAAACAATATTTAATCAAATTGATCCAACCAATCATCAATTAAACATGTATTAAGCATACTTAATCATCCAATTTCATAATTGCATGCTCAAATCAATTTACCCAATTTAAAGTTTCATGACATACTTGGCAATTTGGGGATTTTTCGTCCAAATCGAATTCAATCCAATTGATTCCGCAATCGACGTTAAATCATCATCCCGAATGATTTCCAACACTTTCAATTGTCAAAAATCAAAAATCCCAAGACATTAAAAACATTACATATTCGGCCAAGGAGAATTTTGGGGGAAAAAAGATCCAATCCATTTTTCTTGAAATTGACCATGTCAATCTTCAATTCAAACACAATTAAGCATACAAATCCATCCAATTTAATTTATCATGCTCAAATTCAAGTTTGCCCAAATTTTAGCCCTAACATTTTTCATGCTTTTAACCTAAGCTCTTGATGCCATTGTTGGAGTTTCTAGAGGTCCCAAGATCAAAACTCAAGCATGAATCATAAGCGAATACAACGATTTAAGTGCGGAATACTTACATCGAGCGGTTGAGATGCGATTTGGCAACAAAAATCTGATTTCTTCACTGGTTTGGGCGTGAGCAGTCCACTGTCACAGCTCACTGCAGATTCGGTTTTGTGCTTCTGTTTTGCTCCATTTTGATCAAAAAAAACGAGCTCCAAGCTTCATCAAAACGTTCCTTGCTCATGGGTATACTTCCCTTATCACCTTAGCATGATCCCGGAGTGTGCTAGCACTCTTGTTTTGCCACAAAAACGCACTGCTTCCCTCCATTTTGTTCACGGCAGTCCAAGAAAACAGAACAGAAATGGCGTGAGAGAGGAAGAGAGGAGAAGAAGAGGAGAGAGATGCTTTTAATTTTCTTGTGTCTTTTTTTAAAACCGTAAGTCAAGAAAAAAAAAAGCAATATAATGTATCTAATACCAAAATGAATTTTTAAGATAAAAAAAACTCTTCAAAAAACGTGAAACGTTTTCCCTCCAAAAAAGAAAATTCATCATATGTCATCATTACCTCACATTGAGAATAGAGACAATGTATCATCCCTCAAATGGTCTAGATACATCCATCATCTATTCGTGTCAAGTAATGAGATATCGCGATGTGATTTGCAGATTCCACCCGTTTCAAAATACGAATGTGTCCGCAAACACTTTCGGGCCCAAATTCGCTAATTCTGAATTAACTAATTTCCGTCGCGACGAGAATTAAATAATTACGCCTAGCGGAATTATTATTCACGTCGCTAACGAATTAATTCTAAATTAATTCGCTCGCCCGAATTAAAATCTAATTTTAATTCCGCGTCGAAATCTAATTTCGTTTAATATATCAAATATATTAATTCCTCGATCAATTCCAAATCAATGTTTCTCTCTCTTCAATTGATATTTTATCCTAGATACAGTGTCTCCGAAATTAATCCCAGATTAATTTTCTCTCTCATCATATTAATCCCAGATTAATATAAGTGCGAGTCATACGTCATCGGTGAATCTTTGGGAAGCGACCCATGAGATCCCCGGATATGTTGGCAGTAAATACGGTCGTCGGGTTATCCGAATCACGTACGTACCAAGTACTACGTTCTACCGATTTACGAGACAAGGCCGACTCCTAGCAAAGCACCAAGTCTTCCAATTCTCCGGACATATTCTCATAAGAATATTAAGATCTGTATCAAGCGTAGTATACGATTGTATTGTGCATATCGGCCCAGTATCGGATAGTCACGTGCTAGGCCTAGGGCTGGATAAATGTCTGCCCCGTACGAAGCACATGTCGGATGTCTGGTAACTAGTCTCTATAATCGGATATACATGACCTTGTCATAATATCCCGATGGCCGCGCAGCACTTAAGAGCACTAATACCGTATCCTGCGTGACATCATCTCCAATATGACTGAAGTGATACTTCTGTCTTGACATCACACCCAATACTCTACGACTCTCTGATAAACCCAGAAGTGGTGTACTCAGAACCCGTTTAAAGTCCCCTACCACCAAGACCAAAGTCTATCGATTATCGTAAGTATTAGCAATGTAAGTCTCAGGTTAAGACCATACACACCTACCTTGATTTCGGCCTCCCATAGACACATAGTCATAATACCAATGGGATTCCGAGGGGTCTATCCAGAGCGAAGCTGTTTCCCGTACCGTCGGTGAAACACGACCTCCTATCGCACTTGCATAAGTATCCAATACTTATATATGAGAACTATGCCGTTGTGTCCTCACAAACGCGCACAAGTGCAATACTAGCCTATTCCGCATTATCGATGTCCAGTCTCGATAATACTACGGCTAGGGATATTTAATGATTAAACCTTCGGGGACTGATACTGTCTCATATCATTCTCAGTCCAGGTACTAATCATAGGGACCTCTCTTCATTTATATATCTATGGTGATCTAATCACAAATGATGAGAGTGCAATTTCTTTGTCACATAGTTAATTTGCTACAACAACACAATGATCTGTGCAAATAGTGACGCTATGGGTCATAATGTCCAACACATATAATCGATAAAAACGACTAAAAGTCGCAAACGGTATTATACAGTTTGAATAACGGTACAGTGAGCTGGAAATCTTCCATGCAAGATATTGTTACCGAAATAAACAATAAATGCGGATTATTGCTGCATGACTGAGGCAGCAATACAAGTCATTTGGGTCGATACAAATCTAATTAGATTAGATATAGTTCTGTTAGCGGCTGAGCTAGGCGTCAGCACAGGCTAAAGAATTAATGGTCTCATCGACGATCCAGATATATACTTCTATATCATCTGATTCGTTCGGATCATACATCGTGGCGATGTGATGATCGTATAAATTGCATCAAACGATAATCATACAAATCCGCTGACGAAAACATTTTCTCAGCAGTTTGAGCCAACCGTTCATAGTTCGGGGTGTTAGACACTCGAGTGACTGGCTATAGGCCAAGTGGGAGATTATTGGACAATTATGACCCATATCGTAACTATTTGTACATATCATGGTGTTGTTGTACAAATTAACTATGTGACAAAGGAGATTGTACTCTCATCATTTGTGATTAGATCACCTTAGATGTATAAATGAAGAGAGGTCCATATGATTAGTTCCTGGATTGAGAATGATATGAGACAATATCAGTCCACGAAGGATTAATCATTAAATATCCCTAGTCGTAGTATTATCGAGACAGGACATCGATAATGCGGAATAGACTAGTATTGCACTTGTGCGCGTTGTGAGGGCACAACGACATAGTTCTCATATATATAAGTATAGGATACTTATGCAAGTGGGATAGGAGGTTGTGTTTCACCGATGGTACGGGAAACAGCTTCGCTCTGGATAGACCCCTCGGAATCCCATTGGTATTATGACTATGTGTCTATGGGAGGCCGAAATCAAGGTAGGTGTGTATAGTCTTAACCTGAGACTTGCATCGCTAATACTTACGATAATCGATAGACTTTGGTCTTGGTGGTACAGGGCTTTAACCAGTTCTGCGTACACCATTTCTGGGTTTATCAGAGAGTCGTAGTGTATTGGGTGTGATGTCGAGACGGAAGTATCACTTCAGTCATAGTGGAGATGATATCACGCAGATACGGTATTAGTGCTCTTAAGTGCTGGCCGGCCATCGGGATATTATGACAGGGTCATGTATATCCGATTATAGAGACTAGTTACCAGACATCCGACATGTGCTTCGGACGGGGCAGACACTTATCCAGCCCCAGCCCTAGCACGTGACTATCCGATACTGGGCTGATATACACAATACTATGGTATACTACGCTTGATACAAATCTATATATTCCTGTAAGAATATTTCTGGAGAATTGGGTAGGCATGGCGCTTTGCTAGAAGCCAACCTTGTCTTGTAAATTGGTATAAACGTAGTACGAGGTACTTGCGTGTTCGGATAGTCCGACGACCGTATTTACTGCCAACATATCCGGAGATCTCATGGGTCGCTTCCCGAAGATTCACCGATGACGTATAAATCGCACTTAATTAATCTGGGATTAATTAGAAGAGAGAGAAAATTAATATGGGATTAATCACGGAGATATTTTATCTGGGATAAAATATTAATTAAAGACAGAGAACGATTAATTTGGAATTAATCGATAAAATAATATATTTGATATATTATTAGAAATTGGATTTTGACGCGGAATTGAATTAGATTTTAATTCGGGCGAACGAATTAATTTAGAATTAATTCGTTAGCGACGTGAATAGTGATTTCGCTAGGCGTAATCATTTAATTACGACACGACGGAAAATTTGTTAATTTGGAATTAGCGAACCCGAGCCCTGGATTTTTGCGAGCGCATTCGTATTTCGAATTCGAGTGCGGCACGCAAGTCAAATCGTGCGTCAAATCGCAAGTCACATCAAGCGTCAAATCAAATGTCACTTTGAGTGATGTGACATGTTGTCACTTGATTTGAGTGATTGATGTAGAAGTTGAAAAAGCAACTTTTGCTTTTACTTTTTGACTTTAGCATTTAATGGAAAGTAAAAAGAATTGGTAAATGGTTTTTATTAATTTTAGAAATTATAAAAAACTAATTACATTTCTTTTTCTTTTCTCTCTCTCCACTCTTCTTTTTTCATTTCCATTCTCCCTCTCTTTTCTTCTTCCTCTTCTCACGGCTTCAAGCCGATTTCTTCACCAAATTTCTGGTTGGACCGAATTTTAGAGAAGCAAGGAAATGAAGAAGTGCTAGCACACCTTGGGTTATACATAGGTGATAGGGAAACAAATTTATGAGCTTGGAATCCATTTTTGGAGCTTGAAGCTTGGAGCTTCAATGGAGGTCTTCAATGGCCGATTTTCGAGGAGCCACCACAGGCCAAAACCGAGCAGTCCCTGCTGTTCAAGGAGGCCAAACCGAGCTTAAACAATGAGGAAAATGGTCTTGTTCTTCTTCGCAACAAAACCGATCTATGTGAGTAATGTTTCCGCCTTATTCTTTGATGTATTCATGCGTTTTTTATGCTTGATTTCATGATCTTGGGACCTATATTAGAAACTCAACATTACATTGAGTGGAATAGGTGAGAAGAGAATACAAAGAGTATAGAGGTGATAAGGCTGGACACGCAGGTCCAATTAATAAATCAAATTTTTACAACAATTTCTAAAATTGCCCCACCCATCTAATATCCATCCGATATACATTATTCATGCATCGCAACCATGTATTCATACAAGCATGTTATCAATCAATCTAATCCATTATTAATCTGATAATTAGTGATCATCCAATGTTTAAACAACGATTTGATTTTTGCTCGAGTCAAACTCATTTTGTGAATGAGTACTCAAAGTACGAATTATCGAATTAAATTAAACTACATAATTAAATCCAATTTAATACGCATTTAATTCTAATTCACTATTTAATTCTAAATTAAATATTACACTTTTATTAACGAACCTTTACGACTTAAATTCCAAATTTAATCGCAACGGGTCTCAAAGCCCGATTAACATCTAATGTTTATTTAATTAAAGTCCAATGGGCTTTTAATTAATTTCTTTAAGGCGTGGACATTTGGTCAACTCGAGTCAAACCGAATAACCAAAATCCAATCCGGGAGTTACCCCATAAGCCTTTAAATTAATTTTGGCCCATTAGGCCCAATTAAATAATTAAGGTCCATTAAGTCATAATTGGACTTTTTGGATCCGGTTTGGGGCCCAATTGGATCCAACCAAATTGGCCTAAACCTAACTTGGTACAACCAAGCCAAAAAGCCCAATTACAACCTATAAGGCCCCTTATCCAAAATAAGCCCAAATTAATTAACTATATAAAATTCCAAATTCCATAATTAATTAACCTAAGTGTTATACACAATTAATCATCCAATTAACATTCCTAAAACATCAATTAGCCTAATTAATCATGCACTTTAACATCAAATAGTGTCCAACACAATTTCACCAAAATAAAACCCAATACATACTACTTTATTCTCGGCAATTAGGGGTTTTTCCATTCCGATTCGGTTTCAATCCAATTGAATCCACAATCATCATTTCCCAAATCAATTCAACTCATCCAATGAATTAAAATCAAAAAACACAATGAATTTCATGTTTCTTGAATTCGGCCAAGCCTACTTTAATTTGGGGAAAATTGTTCCAAATCAAAATTCAATCTAATTGAACTTCAAATTAACATTACCCACTTGTTTTAAGTCAACCAATGATCAAAAAATAAAAAATCACCAAGAAATTAGGGTTCTTCAATTTCGGCCAACTCCAAAAATTAGGGGAAAAATGGATCCAATCCAATTTCATGAAATTGAACATACACAACTTCAATTCATCAATATACAAGCATACTTAATCAATCAATTCAACCAAATCATGCTTCAATTGATTTTACCCAATTTCAAACCCAAAAATTTTTCATGCTTGACCAAAGCTCAAGATACCATTGTTGGTTTCTAATTAGGTCCAAGGATCATCAAACAAGCAAGAAAAAACGCATGAATACTTCAAGGAGTAAGGCGGAATACATACTCACATTGAATGGTTTGATGCTAGGAAGAACAAAACCCATTTTCCTCCTTGTTGATGCTCGGTTTTGTGCTCCTTGAGCTGCTGGACTGCACGGTGGGGGGCTGTTTTGGCTCCTCCAAAACCGGCCATGTGAGACCTCCATGGAAGCTCAAAGCTTCAAGCTCCAAAAATAAATCCAAGCTCATGTGTTAGTTTCCCTATCACCATAATATAACCCAAGGTGGTGCTAGCACTTATTCATCTTCCTTGTTTCTCATTTTATTCGGTCAAACCAGAAAGTTTTGAGAAGAAACTGTTCCAAAACCGTGAGAAGAGAAGGAAGAAAAGAGAGGAAGAAGGAGATGTGTAAAAGGGAGAGAGAAAGAGATAAAAGAAAATAAAATTGTAATAGGTTTTTATATTTTCAAAATAATAAAACCATTTACCATTTTACAATTTTCAATTACCAAAAAGTCAAAAAGCAAAAGCCCATTAAGGCCTTTTCAACAACCACATCAATCACTCAATCAAGTGACAACTTGTCACATCACTCAAAGTGACATTTGATTTGACGCTTGATGTGACTTACGACTATAGCAAGTTTCCTATAACCGATAAAAACGACTATAAGTCACAAACGGTACTATACAGTTTAAAGAACGGTACAGTGAGCTGGAAACCTTCCAAGCAAGATACTGTTACCGAATAAACAAGAAATGCATGTTAATTGCAGTAGATGAGGCAGCAATAGAAGCCATCTGGGTCAATAACAAATCTAATTACATTAGATATAGTTCTGTTAGCAGCTGAGCTAGGCGTCAGCACAAGCTAAAGAATTAATGGTCTCATCAACGATCCAGATACATACTTCGATATTCATCTGATTCATTCGGATCATACATCGTGGCGATGTGATGATCGAATAAATCGCGTCAAGATGATATTCATGAAAATCCGCTGTCGAAAGTCTTTTCTCAGTGATTTGAGCCAACCGTACATAGTTCGGGTGTCAGAGACTCGAGTGACTGGCTATAGGCCAAGTGGGAGATTGTTGGACAATTATGACCCATAGCGTCACTATTTGTACAGATCATGGTGTGTTGTTGTACAAATTAACTATGTGACAAGGAGATTGCACTCTTATCATTTGTGGATTAGATCACCTAGATATATAAATGATGAGAGGTCCCTATGATTTGTTCCTGGATAGAGAATGATATGAGACAATATCAGTCCACGAAGGATAAATCATTAAATATCCCTAGTCAGAGTATTATCGAGATTGGACATCGATAAATACGTAAAAGACTAGTATTACTCTTGTGCGCGTTTGTGAGGGCACAACGGAATAGTTCTCATATATTTAGGTATAGGATACTCATGCAAGTGTAGTTGGAGGTTGTGTTTCACCGATGGTATGGGAAACAACTTTGCTCTGGATAGACCCCCCGCGGAATCCCATTGTTAGTATGACTATGTGTCTATGGGAGTCTGCAATCAGGGTAGGTGTATTTGGTCTTAACATGATACTTGCACCGCTAATACATATGACAATCAATATACTTTAGTTGAGGTCGTCCAGGGCTTTAACCGGTTCTGTGTACGCCGATACTGGGTATATTGGGAATCGTAGTGTGTTGGGTGTGATGTCAAGACGGAAGTGTCACTCCAGTCATATGGAGATGATGGTCACGTAGGATACGGAACTTGTTCTCTTAAATGCTCGAGCTAATGGGATATTATGACAAGGTCATGTATATCCGATTATAGAGACTAGTTACCAGACATCCGATATGTGCTTCGTACGGGGCAGACACAATTCCAGCCCCAGGCCTAGCACGTGAACATCCGACACTGGACAGAAATACGCAATACTACAGTATACTACGCTTGATATAGATCACATATTCCAATAATGATATTTTCAGAGAATTGGGTAGGCATGGCGCTTTGCTAGAAGCCAACCTTTTCTTATAAATCGGTATAAACGTAGTACGAGGTACTTACATGTTCGGATAGTCCGACGACCGTATTTACTGCCAACATATCTGGGGATCTCATGGGTCGCTTCCCGAAGATTCACCGATGACGTATAACTCGCACTTTATTAATATGGGATTAATTAGAAGAGAGAGAAAATTAATCTAGGATTAATTACGGAGATATTTTATCTGGGATAAAATATTAATTAAAGAGAGAGAACGATTAATTTGGAATTAATCGATAAAATAATATATTCGATATATTATGCGAAAATGGATTTCGACACGGAATTAAAATTAGATTTTAATCGGGCGAACGAATTAATTTAGAATTAATTCGTTAGCGACTAGAATAGTGATTTCTCTAGTCGTAATCTTTTAATTACGACGCGACAGAAAATTCGTTAATTTGGAATTAGCGTTCCCGAGCCCGGGATTATTTGCGAGCGTATTCGCATTTCGAATTCGAGTGTGGCACGCAAGTCAAATCATGCGTCAAGTCGTAAGTCACATTAAGCGTCAAATCAAATGTCACTTTGAGTGATGTGACAAGTTGTCACTTGATTGAGTGATTGATGTGGTTGTTGAAAAGGCCTTAATGTGCTTTTGCTTTTTGACTTTTTGGTAATTGAAAATTGTAAAATGGTAAATGGTTTTATTATTTTTTGAAAATATAAAAACCTATTACAATTTTATTTTCTTTTATCTCTTTCTCTCTCCCTTTTACGCATCTCCTTCTTCCCTCTCTTTTCTTCCTTCTCTTCTCACGGTTTTGGAACAGTTTCTTCTCAAAACTTTCTGGTTTGACCGAATAAAATGAGAAACAAGGAAGATGAATAAGTGCTAGCACACCTTGGGTTATATTATGGTGATAGGGAAACTAACACATGAGCTTGGATTTATTTTTGGAGCTTGAAGCTTTGAGCTTCCATGGAGGTCTCACATGGCCGGTTTTGGAGGAGCCAAAACAGCCCCCCACCGTGCAGTCCAGCAGCTCAAGGAGCACAAAACCGAGCATCAACAAGGTGGAAAATGGGTTTTGTTCTTCCTAGCATCAAACCATTCAATGTGAGTATGTATTCCGCCTTACTCCTTGAAGTATTCATACATTTTTTCTTGTTTGTTTGATGATCCTTGGACCTAATTAGAAACCAACAATGGTATCTTGAGCTTTGGTCAAGCATGAAAAAATTTTGGGTTTGAAATTGGGTAAAATCAATTGAAGGATGATTTGGTTGAATTGATTGATTAAGTATGCTTGTATATTGATGAATTGAAGTGTGTATGTTCAATTTCATGAAATTGGATTGGATCCATTTTTCCCCTAATTTTTGGAGTTGGCCGAAATTGAAGAACCCTAATTTCTTGGTGATTTTTTATTTTTTGATCATTGGTTGACTTAAAACAAGTGGGTAATGTTAATTTGAAGTTCAATTAGATTGAATTTTGATTTGGAACAATTTTCCCCAAATTAAAGTAGGCTTGGCCGAATTCAAGAAACATGAAATTCATTGTGTTTTTGATTTTAATTCATTGGATGAGTTGAATTGATTTGGGAAATGATGATTGTGGATTCAATTGGATTGAAATCGAATCGGAATGAAAAAACCCCTAATTGCCGAGAATAAAGTAGCATGTATTGGGTTTTATTTTGGTGAATGTGAATTGTGTTGGACACTATTTGATGTTAAAGTGCTTGATTAATTAGGCTAATTGATGTTTTAGGAATGTTAATTGGATGATTAATTGTGTATAACACTTAGGTTAATTAATTATGGAATTTGGAATTTTATAAGTTAATTAATTTGGGCTTATTTTGGATATGGGGCCTTATAGGTTGTAATTGGGCTTTTTGGCTTGGTTGTACCAAGTTAGGTTTAGGCCAATTTGGTTGGATCCAATTGGGCCCAAAACCGCATCCAAAAAGTCCAATTATGACTTAATGGACCTTTATTATTTAATTGGGCCTAATGGGCCAAAATTAATTTAAAGGCTTATGGGGTAACTCCCGGATTGGATTTTGGTTATTCGGTTTGACTCGAGTTGACCAAATGTCCACGCCTTAAAGAAATTAATTAAAAGCCCATTGGACTTTAATTAAATAAACATTAGATGTTAATCGGGCTTTGAGACCCGTTGCGATTAAATTTGGAATTTAAGTCGTAAAGGTTCGTTATAAAAGTGTAATATTTAATTTAGAATTAAATAGTGAATTAGAATTAAATGCGTATTAAATTGGATTTAATTATGTAGTTTAATTTAATTCGATAATTCGTACTTTGAGTACTCATTCACAAAACGAGTTTGACTCGAGCAAAATCAAATCGTTGTTTAAACATTGGATGATCACTAATTATCAGATTAATTAATTGAATTAGATTGATTGATAACATGCTTGTATGAATACATGGTTGCGATGCATGAATAATGTATATCGGATGGATATTAGATGGGTGGGGCAATTTTAGAAATTGTCGTAATAAATTTGATTTATTAATTGGACCTGCGTGTCCAGCCTTATCACCTCTATACTCTTTGTATTCTCTTCTCACCTATTCCACTCAATGTAATGTTGAGTTTCTAATATAGGTCCCAAGATCATGAAATCAAGCATAAAAAACGCATGAATACATCAAAGGAATAAGGCGGAAACATTACTCACAAGATCGGTTTTGTTGCGAAGAAGAACAAGACCATTTTCCCTCCTTGTTGAAGCTCGGTTTGGCCTCCTTGAACAGCAGGGACTGCTCGGTTTTGGCCTGTGGTGGCTCCTCGAAAATCGGCCATTGAAGACCTCCATTGAAGCTCCAAGCTTCAAGCTCCAAAAATGGATTCCAAGCTCATAAATTCGTTTCCCTATCACCTATGTATAACCCAAGGTGTGCTAGCACTTCTTCACTTCCTTGCTTCTCTAAAATTCGGTCCAACCAGAAATTTGGTGAAGAAATCAGCTTGAAGAAGCCGTGAGAAGAGGCAGAAGAAAAGAGAGGGAGAATGGAAATGCGTAAAAGAAGAGTGGAGAGAGAGAAAAGAAAAAGAAATGTAATTAGTTTTTTATAATTTCTAAAATTAATAAAAACCATTTACCAATTCTTTTTACTTTCCATTAAATGCTAAAGTCAAAAAGTAAAAGCAAAAGTTGCTTTTTCAACTTCTACATCAATCACTCAAATCAAGTGACAACATGTCACATCACTCAAAGTGATATTTGATTTGACGCTTGATGTGACTTGCGATTTGACGCACGATTTGACTTGCGTGCCGCACTCGAATTCGAAATGCGAATGCGCTCGCAAATAATCCAGGGCTCGGGTTCGCTAATTCCAAATTAACGAATTTTCCGTCGCGTCGTAATTAAATGATTACGCCTAGCGAAATCACTATTCACGTCGCTAACGAATTAATTCTAAATTAATTCGTTCGCTCGAATTAAAATCTAATTTCAATTCCGCGTCAAAATCCAATTTCTAATAATATATCAAATATATTATTTTATCGATTAATTCCAAATTAATCGTTCTCTCTCTTTAATTAATATTTTATCCCAGATAAAATATCTCCGTGATTAATCCCAGATTAATTTTTCTCTTTCTCTAATTAATCCCAGATTAATTAAGTGGGAGTTATACGTCATCGGTGAATCTTCGGGAGCGGACCCATGAGATCTCCGGATATGTTGGCAAGTAAATACGGTCGTCGGACTATCCGAACACGCAAGTACCTCGTACTACGTTTATACCGATTTACAAGACAAGGTTGGCTTCTAGCAAAGCGCCATGCCTACCCAATTCTCCAGAAATATTCTTACAGGAATATATAGATTTATATCAAGCGTAGTATACCGTAGTATTGTGTATATCAGCCCAGTATCGGATAGTCACGTGCTAGGGCTGGGGCTGGATAAGTGTATGCCCCGTCCGAAGCACATGTCGGATGTCTGGTAACTAGTCTCTATAATCGGATATACATGACCTTGTCATAATATCCCGATGGCCGGCCAGCACTTAAGAGCACTAATACCGTATCCTGCGTGACATCATCTCCACTATGACTGAAGTGATACTTCCGTCTCGACATCACACCCAAATACACTACGACTCTCTGATAAACCCAGAAGTGGTGTACGCAGAACCGGTTAAAGCCCTGTACCACCAAGACCAAAGTCTATCGATTATCGTAAGTATTAGCGATGCAAGTCTCAGGTTAAGACTATACACACCTACCTTGATTTCGGCCTCCATAGACACATAGTCATAATACCAATGGGACTCCGAGGGTCTATCCAGAGCGAAGCTGTTTCCCGTACCATCGGTGAAACACAACCTCCTATAGCCTATATTCCGCATTATCGATGTCCTGTCTCGATAATACTACGACTAGGGATATTTAATGATTAATCCTTCGTGGACTAATATTGTCTCATATCATTCTCAATCTAGAAACTAATCATATGGACCTCTCTTCATTTATACATCTAAGGTGATCTAATCACAAATGATGAGAGTACAATCTCCTTTGTCACATAGTTAATTTGTACAACAACACCATGATATGTACAAATAGTTACGCTATGGGTCATAATTGTCCATAATCTCCCACTTGGCCTATAGCCAGTCACTCGAGTGTCTAACACCCGAACTATGAACGGTTGGCTCAAACTGCTGAGAAAATTTTTCGTCAGCGGATTTGTATGATTATCGTTTGATACAATTTATACGATCATCACATCGCCACGATGTATGATCCGAACGAATCAGATGATATAGAAGTATATATCTGGATCGTCGATGAGACCATTAATTCTTTAGCCTGTGCTGACGCCTAGCTCAGCCGCTAACAGAACTATATCTAATCTAATTAGATTGTATCGACCCAAACCCAAATGATTCTTGGCCTCAGCTGCAAGGAATAATCCGCATTTATGTTTATTCGGTAACAATATCTTGCATGGAAGATTTCCAGCTCACTGTACCGTTATTCAAACTGTATAGTACCGTTTACGACTTTTAGTCGTTTTTATCGGTTATATGAAACTTGCTACAGTGACCCCAGTCACTTTAAGTTCTCCTTCTCCATAGACTAAGACAACATCCTTAGTTCTCTAAGATTACTAACGGATGTTCTTAATATTAATCCAGTGACTATCACTCAGATTGGCCTGTTTGTGAATCTATATGCTCAAAGCGTATGATACACCAGGTCTTGTACATTTTTCAATGTACGGTTTCTAGGAGAGTATTCGAAAGCCAAGCTTTCGCCGATATTTATTTTATGGGAATATCATTCCAAGAAATGACGTATTATCATTATTTTAAAGGACAGCCACTGTCAGTGCGCTCCCACTAACCTCCTTATATACACAAGATTATTTTCGTTTTGAATTAAATCGTACACCATTATGATTATATCAAAACGGTAATTCCAAGAACCTAATGCTTGCTTCAATCCAATCATGGATCGAATAACCTGCATTATCCAAATGGATTTACCGTGGCAACAGGTAAAAGGTTGAATCGTAATCAACACAATGTTGATAACGATACCTTTCCGTTAAAAGCCTAGCTTATACGCTAGTATGTTGCCATCCATGTATGTCTTCTAGAAGACTTTTAAATACCATTAGGCACAATGCCATGGTACATCAACTAGTATCCAAACTGGTTGAGATACATGGAATCCATTTCGGATTATATGGCACTTTGCCATAATTAGGGAGTTGATATCTTGTATCACTTCCTCATACGTAGTCAGTTGGTATTCCTCAATAAGATTCACATCTTTATGAGGTTAGATCAGAAACCCATACCCAGGTTGTTTTCTGACTCTGTCCGACCTACGCGGTTCTTGTGTATTCGAAGATTAATGGTAATAGTCTCATCCTGGATGAACTATTCATGTTCCATTAAGATTCAGTGCCTTGAACAGTATTACTCCGATTTCCATCGAGTTATACTATCCTCCCACTTACCACTGCATATCGGTATTCCTTTCAGGAAAACCGTTATGGTGAGTAACAATCTAATTTTTCTCTTGTGAGATGTATAAGTACAATACTTATGGTATCCCTAGGATAACCTAAATTTGGCACTTATCCTATTTGGGTTTTCGTTTGGTATCATCCAAAACATATGCCTAGCATACCCAAATTATCAGGAATGAGAAAAACCCGGTTTCTTTCCCGTTCATATCTAATATGATATCTATCAAACAGATTATTATGGAACCTTATTCAAAATAAGTTCTTGCACTGTTTAAAGCTTATCCGTGAAGGAAATGGTTAGCTCAGAGCGACTCGTGATTAACCTTATTATGTCTAACAAAATTCGGTTAATCCGTTCGGATACACCGTCAAACTGACGTATTCCGGGAGGAGTCCTTATTTGAAAGAATACTATACTCTTTCATAAAAAACTAGAAACTTATTGCTTAAGTATTTTCCATTACAGTCTTACCATGACGGCTTAATACTTTAGCCGATCTATTTGTCTATTTCGTGTCGAAACTCTAAAGTTTCCGATTTGTTTTCAAAAGAAACACATAACCATACGCGATGCCACATCCGTACAGGTCACGAAATATTCATATCCATATCTAGCCTAGCTAGACATGGGCCCACTTGCTTCACTATGAAGTAGGGCTAACAGATCGGTGGCATTTAGACTTTTACCAAGTAAATAGTGTTTTAGGCACTTTTCCCAAATAGACTAGATTCGTAGACTTTATTTGAATGGAATCAAATCAGTCCTAGTACCGCTCTTCAAAAGTGCGGATATACGATTCTTGTTAGTTTAGTAGTGTCCTGACAACTATGCCACAATTAAGTTTCTTAACTGATCAAATCAATTTGAGCTATTTATTTGTCATGTTATATAATTGAGATATCATTTATATTCAAAATATAAATTCTGTTATTCACATCTAATGTGTTTATCTCAATATCATCTTTATTTAATGAAACACTTAGTGTCTAGAATATAAAGGTACACCCGCAGCGGGTTATACGCGATATATAGAGATAATGTTCTGTTAGACAGTTATGACCCATAGCGTCACTATTTTGTAAATGATATTGTATTATTGTACAAAATTAACTATGTAGTAATGAAATTGCCTTTTACCGTTTTGTAATTTATTTACTTTGATATAAATGGTAAGAGTCCCAATGATTAGTTCCGGATTGTGATGATATGAGACGGTATCAATCCATAAAGGTTTAATCATTAAATATCCCTAGTCGTAGTATTATCGAGATTGGACATCGATAATGCGGAATAGACTAGTACTGCACTTGTGCATGTTGTGAGGGCACAACGGCATAGTTCTCATATATTTAAGTATAGGATACTTATGCAAGTGCGGTAGGAGGTTGTGTTTTACCGATGGTACGGAAAACATCTTCGCTCTGGATAGACCCCGCGGAATCCCATTGGTAGTATGTCTGCGTGTCTATGGGAGTCCGCTTCAGGGTAGGTGCATATGATCTTAACCTGAGACTTGCATCGCTAGTACTTACAACAATCGGTAAACTTTAGTTTTGGTGGTCCAGGGCTTTAACGGGTTCTGTGTACACCTCTTCTGGGTTTATTGAGAATCGTAGTGTATTGGGTGTGATGTCAAGATGGAAGTATCACTTCAGACATATGGAGATGATGATCGCGAGGGATACAGAACTAGTACTCTATAATGGTTGCAACCATCGGGATAATATGACTAGGTCAGGATTATCCGATTCAAAGAGACTGGTTGCTTGATGTCCGATATGTGTATCGTACGGGGCAGACACATCTCCAGCCCCAGGCCTTACATGTGATCATCCGACACTGGTTCGATATACACTATACTACGGTATACTACGCCTGTTATAGATCTTATATTCCAATAAGAATATTCTGGAGAATTGGGTAGGCATGGCGTTTTGCTAGAGGCTAACCTTGTCTTGTAAATCGGTAAAAAACGTAGTACTTGGTACGTACGTATTCAGATAATCTGACGGCCGTATTTACTGCCAACA
>SKCR01008667.1:0-23940 GCA_019454045.1 Zanthoxylum bungeanum
AAGAGTGGTTTTTCATGGTGAGAAATCAAGTGCTAGCACACTTACAAGTCTTGCGAAGGTGGTAGGGAGGTTCGAACATGAGCCGGGATCCATCCGACGAATCTAGGAACTCATTTCGCAGCTCAAATACTGAAGACAGAAGCAGTGGACTGCTGCAGTTCATGCGCCAAAACAGTGAGCTTTTTGGCTTCAATGGTCTTCAAATCGAACTCTACCAACCAATGTAAGTATTCCGCTATCTTCGTTGGTGTATTCATGCATGATTTTCATGTCTTGTTTGATCTTGGGACCTAGATTTACCATAATGCATCAAGAGCTATAGGTTCAAGCATGAAATTTTAGGGCTTAAAATTTGGGTAATGTTTGTTGAGCATGATTTGAGTAAATTGGTTGTTTAAGTATGCTTATAACATGTTTAATTTCATTTTGGTTGGACCAATTTGTTGAAAAATGATTAGAATTATTTTCCCCAAATTTTGCATCTTGGCGAATATGTGACTAATATTGGTATTTTGATTTTGAGCATGATTTGGTTAAATTGATTAATTGAGCATGTTTAAATGATCTTTAATTGAAGATTGATTTGATCAATTTCAACAAAATGTGATTGGATCAATTTTGCCCAAATTGGAAGTGTTGGCCGAATGGTGATGATTTTGGGTCTTGGAAATTTTTGATTTTGATTAATTTGATGAATTGGAATCATAGTGTTTGATGTTAATTTAAGGTTTATTGGATAGTATTTGAATTGGACAAAAACCCCAAAATCTAACCTTGGCCGAAAGTGGAGCATGTTGGAAATTTGGAATTTTTTCATTTTGATTCATTGGATGGGTTGTAATGATGTGGATTATGTTAATTTGAAGTCAATGAGATTGATTTTGAATTGAACATAAATCCCCAATTGTTGTGTTGGCCGAATGTGTATGCCCTTTATGTCTTGGTATTTTTTGATTTTATGACATTGGATGGTATGTAATCAAATTGGATGGTGATTTAATGTCGATTGTAGGTTCGATTGGATTGAAACCGAATCGGACACAAAATCCCTCCTTGGCCGAGAGCTTAGTAGCATGTAAATGGGTTTGATTTTTTCAATTTGTATGTTGGACATGTAATAATGAATTAAGCATGATTATTGGACTAATATGGTGTTTTAGAAATATTGATTTAGTTGATTAATCATGTAATACACTTTAGTTTAATGAATATGAAATTGGATTTTGTCTATTAATTAATTGGGCCTAATTTTGGAAATTGGACTTTAATATTGTAATTGGGCCTATTGGGCTTGATTTTATCAAGTTGGGTTTAGGCCAAGTGGATTGGATCCAATTGGGCCCAAAACCTTAACCATAAAGCCCAAATGCAACTAATGAACCTTTAAGTTCAATTGGGCCTAATGGGCCAAGATTGATTTATGGGCTTATGGGGTAAATCCCGGATTGGACTTTGGTTATCGGTTTGACCCGAGTTGACCAAAAGTCCACGCCTTAAGAAATCAATTAAAAGCCCATTGGACTTTAATTGAATTGACGTTGGACGTTAATCGGTCTTTGAGACGCGTTACGATTAAATTTGGAATTTAAATCGTAAAAGGTTTATTAAATAAAAGTGTAATATTTAATTTGGAATTGAATAGTGAATAGTATTAAATACATGTTAAATTAGATTTAATGATGTAGTTTAATTTAATTCATGAATTCGTACTTTAAGTACTTATTCGCAAAACGAGTTTGACTCGAACAAAATCAAATCGTTGTTTGAACATTGGATGATCACTTAATTATCAGATTAATTAATTTGATTAGATTGATTGATAGCATGCTTATGTGTGTGAATACGTGGTTTGTGTGAATGAATAATGTATATCGGATGGATATTAGTCGGGTGGGCAATTTTAGAAATTGTTGTAATAAATTCGATTTATTAAATTGGACCTGCGTGTCCAGCCTTATCACCTCTATTCTGTTGTATTCTCTTCTCACCTATTCCCCTCTATGTATATGAGGTTTCTTTAGAAGTGTAGTGTAACGGGTAGAAGTAGTAATAGAAGTAGTACAAGTGCTAGCTTGAGTGAGAAAGGGAGAGATTTGATCTAGGATCAATGTGTTAAGTATCCATCCGCATATCATTATTATTTATTTCATACTCGCTTTATTATGTTTTAGAATGCATGTTTAAGGGTGTATGATGATGAGACCTTAACAAAGATAATTAAATTGGTAGCCAATTTGCACGCGAAAAACCCTCGTTAAATATCAAGCGTTTATTTTCCTTCCATTGAGTGATTCTTGCTCAAGATCCGAGATTGGCAGGGGTTGTTGGCCAAAGTCAAGCCCTTGTCCGTCAAAGATGTGTTTGAATCACGAGGCTTTGTTCCATATCGGTGTCGTGTCCAAGTTGTGGTTTGTTGGCCAAAGTCAAGACCACTTCTTGTCCATTGACATTGATTACGAAGCTTCCATGTCAATGGGTCCGCGCTTGACTGGGATCACTAGGTTTGTTGTGCCAAAGCCAAGGCCTAGTTGATTCAGAGGAAAAAGGTTAGGGTATACATTCGATGTATAGACATATATAAGATATATGTTTGGGACTTGGATGTCCACCTACTGGATCTAGGAGTTGGATGAGATCCAATTGATCTTCGAGATCTACCTAGTTAATTATCATACAATTTGTTGGCCAAAGTCAAGATTGTGTGATATTTAACGGGATCCTAGCCCACTAGGAAACACGGTTTCCCGAGTACTCGACAGAGGGTTAGAGGCTCGACGAAAAATAGTGGGAGGCAAGTATTGAATTTGCAACATTCGTTCAATTACTCGCCAACGCGCTCAAACAATATCACTCGTCGTATTTATTAAAAGTATTAGTTGGACTAATATTTTATGTTGTTTTAAAATTTATATATAGTTGGACTATATACAAACTCATTCAATATATAGTTGATTTTATAATTGGATTATAGTAATCAATATAATTGAATTAAATGATAGTTGATTTTATAATAATTAGATTAAGTAATCAATATTAAAATTATAGTTGATTAAATAATTGGATTATTGTAATCATTAAAAATAGTACCTTATTAAAATTGATTAAATAGTTGGACTATTGAAATCAAAAAAGAATTGAAAAAGTTGAATATTAAAAATATAATCTGGGATTAAATGTTTTAAATGATTTATTTTCAATTGGGAATAAATAATAGGTTACTTTATTTGATAAAAAACTTATTATACTAAGCCCATAATTAAGCAAATAAGTAGAGCATAAAATCTTTGGAAGATTTTATGTGATGACTTTAATGCTTAATTTAATATACTTGTCATAAATCTAATTTGGATTTAAAAGTATTAAAATTGCAATTTATAATTCTTGGAGAATTAATTGACTATTCTAGTTGAAAGTCAAAGTTTGCAATTGGGCATGTAGCACAAGGTGCACATCGTTTCGATATTCTAAAACCCAAGGCTTGGCCTAAGGTTCCTAAAATATTGAAAAGATAATTGACATATCCCAGAGTGACTACCATTTGGATATGGAAGACACGAAGGAATTAAAGAAAGGGCGAGGCTCTGACTTTAAAATGTTTGTCAAAGTTATGTTCACACTAGTATTGAAATTAGATTTTAAATACTTAGTGTGGTACATAAAATATATGTATTGATGTTCAGAATCCTGCTTGAGCAGGATACTGACTTCAAGCTGAGATTTCTCTGCGAATCGAAACGGGACGAAAGTCGCTGTTTCGACCGTAGATACCTAAGTTTAGGAACTACCCTTCGGGTATGTACTTAAATTAGGAACTGTTATAATGTAACTAGTTTGACTAGAGACATTATCTCTATATCAGTGTTTAATCCGTTGCGGATAAAACCTTTATACTAGAACACTAAAGTGTTTTATTATATAAAGATGATACTGAGATAAACACATTAGATGTGAATAACAGAATTTATATTTTGAATATATAAAATCTCAAACATATAAAATGACAAATAAATAGCTCAAATTGATTTGATCAATAGAGACTTATTTGTGGCATTGTTGTGGGACACAATTAAACGAGACTCGTATATCCACACTTTTGAAGAGTGGGTACTAGGACTGATTTGACTATTCAAATAAGGTCTGCGAATCTAGTTTATTAGGTAAAGTACCTAAAATACTATTTACTTGGTAATAGTAAAAGTGCCACCGATCTGTTAGCCCTATTCATGGTGAAGTAAGTGGGCCCATATCTAGCTAGGCTAGATGTGAACATGAATATTTCGTGACCTTGACGGATGTAGCATCACGTTATGGTTATGTGTTTCTTTTGAAGAACACAGATCGGAAACTTTTAAGTTTCGACACGAAATAGAAAAACAGATCGGCTATAGTATTATTCCGCCACGGTAAGACCGTAATGGAAAATACTTAAGCAGTAAGTTTCATACATACATGAAAGAGTACGGTATTCTTTCATATGAGGACTCCTCCCGAGACACGTCAGTTAGACGGTGTGTCCGAACTAAAACCGAATTTTGTTGGACATGATAAGGTTTATCACGAGTCGCTCTGAGCTACTATTTCCTTCAACGGATATGTATTAACAGTGCAAAACTTATTTAGAATAAGGTTCCATATAAATCTGTTTGACAGATGTCATATAGGATATGAAAAGGAAAGAAACAGGGTTTCTCATTCCTGATAATTTGGGTATGCCAGGCATAACGTTTGGATGATACCAAACTAAGAACCCAAATTGGATAAGTGCCAATATAGGTTATCCTAAGGGAAACCATAAGTATAGTACTTATAAATCTCACATGAGAACAATGTAATTGTTGCTCACCATGCGGTTTTCCTGAGAGGAATACCGATATGCAGTGGTCAGTGGGAGGATAGTGATACTCGATGAAAATCGGAGTAGTAATACTGTTCAAGGCACGAAGTCCTTAATGGAACACAAACATTCATCAATGATGAATCTGTACCATTAATCTTCAAATACACAAGAACTGGTAGATCGGATAGAGTCAGAAAACAACCTAGGGTATGGGTTTCTGATCTAACCTCATAAAGATGTCAATCTTATGAAGGTACATCCACCGACTACGTTTTGAGGAAGTGATAGGAGGTATCGACTCCCTATTATGGCAAAGTGCCATGAGTCCGAAATGGATTCCATGTATAACAACTATTTTGGATACTAGTTGTTGTACCACAAGGCATTGTGCCTATGGTACATTAAACGTCTTCAAGGAAGACATACATGGAAGGCAACATACCAACGTACAAAGCTGGGCTTTTGACGAAAGGTATCGTTATCAACATTGTGTTAATAACGGTTCAACCTTTTACCTGTTGCCATGGTAAATCCATTTTGAAGATGCTTGTAGATAACTGTATTTCATTTATGAAATATGTCAGTTACAAATCAAAATCGCTTTCCTGAAAAGGAAACCTTTTGGAGGATGCTTACAACATCTGACGATTTTGTATAACCGACAAACAAGGTTTGCGGGTTATTCGATCCATGTTTGGATTGAAGCAAGCATAAGGTTCTTGGAACTGACGTTTTGAAATAATCATAATGGTTATGATTTGACTCAAAACGAAATAATTCTTGTGTATATAAGGAGGTTAGTGGGAGAGCGCACTGACAGTTAAATTCCCATAAGCAATTAATGAAAGCTTGGCTTTCATAGATATTCTTTCATAGAAATTCTCCGTAGAATTCTGGGGAGTAACAACCTTTATTCAAGGAATAAAGATCTACTGGGATAGATTTGGAGTTGTTAACACTCTCTGAGAAATTGTACATTTAAAATGTACTTGTATTGGTGTCTCATACGCTTGAGCATATGGAGTCACGATCAGGTCAATCCAAGTGATAGTCACTGGATTGAAGTTAAGAACATCTGTTAGTATCTGAGAGAACTAAAGATGTTGTCTTAAACTATGGAGAATGAGAACTTGAAGTGACTGGGATCACCGCTGCAAGTTTCCAAACAATTAAATACTACGGTACTATAAAGTTTGAATAACGGGACAGTGAGCTGGAAATGTTCCGAGCAAGATAATTGTTGCCGAATAAACAACAAATGCGGATTATTGCTGCAGCTGAGGCAGCAATAGAAGCCATTTGGATCGAAAATAAATCTAATTAGATTAGATATAGTTCTGTTAGCAGCTGAGCTAGGCGTCAGCACAGGCTAAGGAATTAAAGGTCTCATCGACGATCCAGATATATACTTCTATATCATCTGATTCGTTCGGATCATACATCGTGGCGATGTGATGATCGTGTAAATCGCGTCAGACGATAATCAAACAAATCCGCTGACGAAAACCTTCCTCAGCAATTTGAGCAAACCGTACATAGTTCGGGTGTAAGACACTTGAGTGACTGGCTATGTGCCAAGTGGGAGATTGTTGGACAAAATGACCCATAACGTCACTATTTGCACAGATCATTGTGTTGTTGTAGCAAATTAACTATGTGAAAAGGAAATTGCACTCTCATCATTTGTGATTAGATCACCATAGAGATATATAAATGAAGAGAGGTCCCTATGATTAGTTCCTGGACTGAGAATGATATGAGACAGTATCAGTCCCCGAATGATTAATCATTAAATATCCCTAGCCGTAGTATTATCGAGACTGGACATCGATAATGCGGAATAGGCTAGTATTGCACTTGTGTGCGTTGTGAGGGCACAACGGCATAGTTCTCATATATATAAGTATTGGATACTTATGCAAGTGCGATAGGAGGTCGTGTTTCACCGATGGTACGGGAAACAGCTTCGCTCTGGATAGACCCTTCGGAATCCCATTGGTATTATGACTATGTGTCTATGGGAGGCCGAAATCAAGGTAGGTGTGTATAGTCTTAACCTGAGACTTACATCGCTAATACTTACGATAATCGATAAACTTTAGTCTTGGTGGTACAGGACTTTAACCGGTTCTGCGTACACCACTTCTGGGTTTATCAAAGAGTCGTAGTATTGGGTGTGTGTGATGTCAAGAGGAAGTATCACTCCAGTCATAGTGGAGATGATGTCACGCAGGATACGGTATTAGTGCTCTTAAGTGATGCGCATCCAATCGTGATATTATGACCAGGTCATGAATATCCGATTATAGAGACTAGTTACCAGACATCCGACATGTGCTTCGGACGGGGCAGACACTTATCCAGCCCCAGCCCTAGCACGTGACTATCCGATACTGGGCCGATATGCACAATACATTAGTATACTACGCTTGATACAGATCTTGATATTCTTAAATGGATATGTCCGGAGAATTGGGAAGACTTGGTGCTTTGCTAGGAGTCGACCTTGTCTCGTAAATCGGTAGAACGTAGTACTTGGTACGTACGTGATTCGGATACTCCGACGACCGTATTTACTGCCAACGTATCCGGAGATCTCATGGGTCGCTTCCCGATAATCCACCGATGACGCACAACTTGCACTCTTGAATAATCTGGGATTATATAGAAGAGAGAGAAAATTAATCTAGGATTAATTACGGAGATATTTTATCTAGGATAAAATATCGTCTAAAGAGAGATAACGATTAATTTGGAATTAATCGGTAAATTAATATATTCGATATATTAAACGAAATTAGATTTCGACGCGGAATTAAAATTAGATTTTAATTCGGGCGAACGAATTAATTTAGAATTAATTCGTTAGCGATCTGAATAGTAATTTCGCTAGGCAAAATTAGTTAATTCTCGTCACGACGGAAATGCGTTAATTGGAATTAGCGAAACCGAGCCCGAAAGTGTTTGCGAACACATTCGTATTTTAAAAACGAGTAGGATCCGCAAATCACATCGCGATATCTCATTACATGATACGAATAGATGAAGTATCTAGTCACCTTAAGGGATGATACATTGTCTTATTCTCAATGTGTATGATGTGATGATGAATTTTTTGGAGGAAAATGCTTTTCACGGTTTTTTTGAAGAGTTTGTCAAAAAATTCATTAATTTTGGTAAATGAAATAATCATTTGCTTCTCTCTTCCTTCTTACGTTTTTGAAACAAAAATTGAAAGAAAAGAAAACACATTTTCTCTAACTCTCTCATCTCTCTCACGCAAAAGTGGCTGTTTTCACTGGATTTGAACCAGTTGGCGTGAACAATAGGGAAGCAAGAGAGTGTTTTTCAGGTGAGAAATCAAGTGCTAGCACACTTACAAGTCTTGCGAAGGTGGTAGGGAGGTTCGACCATGAGCCGGGATCCATCCGACGAATCTAGGAACTCATTTTCGCAGCTAAAATACTGAAGACATAAGCGTGGACTGCTGCGTTCTTGCGCAAAAACAGTGAGCATTTTGGCTTCAATGGTTCTTAACGACTCTACAACCAATGTAAGTATTCCGCTATCTTTCGTGGTTGTATTCAGGCAAGATTTTCAGTCTTGTTTGATCTGGGACCTAGATTTTACCTACACTATTACACTTGCATGAGTATCCTATACCCAAATATATGAGAACATGTCATTGTGCCCTCCCTGTAGGGGTTGGTGCTCAGAGCGCCAATTCCCGGTTGTATTTTGTTAAATACTTCTGTAAAACGTTATTATAAGTAATAATATATGCAGTTTCTATAATATAATCTAATCTTTTATATGGTAAAGACGTAATGACCTTAGAATGATTAGTCATGGTACAGTTGCAAAAGCGTCGCAACGGACATTGAGTCGTATCATGACGTTGTCATTCTCAGACAGTTCCTGGTCAAGGTTTACACTACTTGGTCAGTATAGTAAACCCGTTGAGACCGGTACATGTCGTATACTGGAATATATGATTCCAATGGTTTCTCAATGAACCATAAGTCTTGGAGACTAGTATAGACGTGTAGGTGTTTATAGTGGATAAACACTGAACGACTCACCGAAGATTCTTAATGGATGGTACACCAGCGTCAATAAGAATCTTCTTGGGTTGAGTAGCACTTGTGATTCTTAGACTTGAGATGCCATTGTGGGCACATGAGACATCTTCTACACTTAGATGGCAGTCACGTCACCGATCTATTTAGATCAGACCTCCGCCTGTTCGTTGGGTGTAGATAGATCCTCAGGGTGTCCTATGTGTATCAAGATAGGATCCGTCAGTTCTGTGTACCAGAGCATAGGTAGTCCATATGATTAGCATCAGATAAAACCATGGGCCCGTGGTAAGTTTAGAAGCTAGTTCTAAACATTCTTTTTGAGATTGCTAATAGAATAGTCGACTGGATAATCCCGATAGAGATTTGACGTTTCATATCTATATCTCTGGGATTTATCCGGATACCTGTGACGGAGGAATTATACATTTGCGATGACCTCGACCTGTATGGTTAGCGAGATTATCCGTGATCGTCATAATCTACGGGTGGATAGATTATGGACATGAAATTTGATTTCGTGACGGATATACCTGAACCTAGAGAGTCTCAATAATGAAACATACTCGTTGAGCACTAGAGCAACATAAATAAATAATATTGATTATTTATAAAGTCGTTTAATGGTTAAACGCAAGATACATGCTAAAGACACTAGATAGTCATTTACTTAATTATTGTGTATTTACATTTAATACTTGATTAATTTAAATACACATTAATTAATAGTCAAAATGAGTTATTTGACTTATTTCCTAAATGAATATATGTTTTTAATATTTAATGTAAATATTATACATATATTTAATATATTTGTATTTGATTAATTAATTAATTATTTAATTGTTAAATGATTAAATTAATTAAAATATAAATATCTTATGTTAGGATAATTAAAGTAAATGACATTAGTTGCAATTGTTGACCAAATAAATATCTAATAAAGTAGTTTAGAAGATATTTATGCAAGTTGATTTAATTATAATTGAAATGAAATTGAAATTACAATTTGTTGAATGGTCTTGCATTTTCGGCCAAGGTGTATTGTTACACATATAAATTGATTTTCATTTCATTTTCAATTAACCTAATACACTTTATCACAAACAAAGTTCCATTGAAGAAAGCAAAGCAAAGAAAGAAAGTGAAGAAAGAAAAAGAAAAACCAAAGAAAAGCTTGATTTTGTAAGTTTCTTAAACTTACTATTAGAGAGGAATTTGTTCCTTATGATCTAGGCTACCTCTCATGAGTTTCTTAAGTTATTCTTTTCTTTATTTCTTGTGGTTTTTGATGATGGAAATTTGTTTAGAAGTGTTGAGCATGTATGATGAACAAAAAGTAACTAGTGTAGTTATATGTATTCTTTTAAGGTTTATGAAACCATGTTGCTATTCTAGAGTTGTTGACCCACTCTTAAATGACCTAGATTTGATCTTGAGTTGTTTCATTGTGTTGAGACTTGAATTGGATGAAAGATTGATGATTGAAACATTTGATTTAATGTAATTAGCCTAATTTGTCCAATTTGTGGAAATTGAAAAATTAGGGTTATAACTAATTCCAAATTTGGGGGTTTTCATATATGTTGTGTATTTATGTGTGTATATGATGCATATAAAGTTTCATGTTGATTGGATATTTGGATGAGTCTTGAAGCATGAAATGTGCAAAATGCACAATTTTGGCACCAAATGGTGCTCTCGGCTTTGAGAGGAAATTTGGGGATTTTGGTTGCTTTGGTGTTTGATGTTTTGAACATCATAAGTTCATCTTAGAAATGATTTAGAATCATTCAAAATTGATTGGATCAATTTCGGACTAAAACGGACAAAATACAAAGCAAGGGTATTTCGGTAAATTCACTTAAAAATGTTTTATTGAATTTATTTCATAATTTGATTATTGGAATGTTAAATAAATATGTTTATTTAATTATCCGAGAAAAAGTTTTGAAATCTGAAAATCGGATTTTCACCGCTTCCGCTGCGTTACCGGATTCACCCCTATCAACCCCTTCAAAATGGTATCAGAGCAAGTCTGATTCTAGGCCACTTAAAATGATTAGCCATCATTGAATCAATGTTTAATCATGTTTTCTTGATTTATGCATGCTTATTAGGAACTAATTTGATTAGATTTAGGGTGTATGACACTTAGCGGAAAATCCCTAATAATAAGGTTTAAATGTAATTTGTATTTGATGCATGTTATATGGTCCGTCTTGTCAATACGGTTTATGAATACTTCTTTGTGACTACATCCGAGACCGTGCCTCTGCTGTGAGGGTGTAGCCGATAAAGATTTATTTATACCGGATGTATATCTGATACTAGATAAATTCAAGTAAAAGCGGAATTCTGAACGTGCCCTAGCTGTCAGGATTACGTAAGTAACTTGAGTTTATCATTGACGAGTATTACCTTGGTACGTCTCCTTGTGGGCCTGCCTTCGCAGCGACAACGAGAAACGGCCAGGACCGGATACTTAGGAGTCACTTTGAGTGATTGACAAATGAGTTGTCTACCTGATGAATATACGTAGGCGAGACCGTGCCTCTGCTGTGAGCTGAAATATATTCACGGGATCCACTTTTCACTATTTATATTTAATTTAATTATTAAATATTTGTATTCTGTTTTGGGATTACAGTATTGCATGATTTAGTGGGAGGGGCATATTAGATTAAAAATCCATGATCTAGTTTATGCTTTTGATATTATATGAAACTGCTTTATTTCTGCTAACCGTTTTTCGTGATCTATATGATAGATTTGCGATGGCGGGTCAATCCACAAACCAGTTTGCGCGTATGTTAGATGCGAACAAACTAAAAGGCGCTGAGAACTTTACGGACTGGGAAATGGATTTGAGGATTGTCCTCGATTCCGAAAAGTTGGGTTATGTTCTTGAGGGTCCTTTGCCCCTTGCAGTGGGTGAGGATGCTTCGGAGGAGGAACGCCAAGTTTTTGAAGCTTGGAAGGATGATGATTTAAGGGTTAAATCATACATTCTCAGTTCGCTCTCTCCGAAACTCAAGCAACAATACTATGGAACATTGATTCCTATAGTATGATAACACGATTAAGACAATCGTTCGAGAACCCAGAACAAGTTATTGTTCACAAAGTCGCCATGGAACTGTTCCATGCGCGTCTGGATGAGGGGCAAAGTG
The DNA here is from genome assembly GCA_019454045.1 of Zanthoxylum bungeanum. Taxonomy (NCBI): domain Eukaryota; kingdom Viridiplantae; phylum Streptophyta; class Magnoliopsida; order Sapindales; family Rutaceae; genus Zanthoxylum; species Zanthoxylum bungeanum. The sequence continues at coordinate 12,090 of SKCR01008667.1, forward strand.
TTAGCCCACATGTTCTTCAAATGATCGATTTGATCGATCATTGAGGCAACATAATCTCATCCTGAATGACATTCTCGGGAGGAGTGTCATTCTTGGTTCTCTGCCAGCTTCATTCCGCCAGTTTGTGATGTACTTCAACATGCACGGGACGTCTGCACCTACCAGGAGCTACATAGGATGTTGCTCACGGCAGAAGAGGACCTTAAGAAGGGAGTACCGACTCGCCCACCTAGATCTACTTCTCTTTCAGCTTCTTCCCAAGGAATGTCCAAGGGAAAGAACAAGAAAGGGAAGAAGAAAAGAGGACCTTGGTCCTCAACAGCAGGCGAAGATAGCAAAGCCCAAAAGGGCTTCTGAAGACAAATGCCACCACTGCGGCAAGGTCGGGCACTGGAAGAGAAACTGTCCAGATTACATTGCTCAGATCAGGAGAGACAGAGCATCTACATCAGGTACTTTTATTTTTCCAGTTATTGATTTATCTTTGGCTTGTGAAGCCGTTACATCCAGCTGGATTTTAGATTCTGCTTGTCCCATTCACATTTGCAATTCGTTGCAGGTGCTGAAGGAAAGTAGGAGGCTGAAGCCAGGAGAGATGCAGTTGCGATCGGGAGTGGAGACTCTTTGGATGCAGTTGCAGTGGGAGTATGCGAGATCTCATTGCCGAATGGGACACTTTTGTTACATGACTGTCATTTTGTACCGGGATGTGTCGCTAATATTATATCACTTTTTGTACTTGATACAGAAGGATTTTGTATGAATATTAAGAATAGTTCTTTGTATTTATATGATAGAAATAATATTCAGATCCTTTGTTGTCCAAACCAGCATGGTCATTACACATTGCAAACTTCAAAAGATATATTAATACTGGAGTTAATAAACGTAGTTTACCTGTAATTAATAATACTGAACTTTGGCATATGAGACTTGGTCACATTGGCGTTAAACGCCTTACCCAATTGGTTAGGAATGGTTTGATATCAGATCTTACCATTGAGTCCTATCCAACTTGTGAATCCTGTATTCAGGGTAAGATGACCAAAGCCCCATTTTCTGGTGTTGGACACCGCGCCACAAACTTACTGGAACTCGTACATTCTGATGTATGTGGTCCACTAAGTCAAACTGCTCACAGTGGTTATTCGTACTTCGTTACCTTTACCGATGATTTGTCACGGTACGGTTATGTGTATTTGATGCGACATAAATCGGAAACCTTTGAAAAGTTCAAAGAGTTCCGAAATGAAGTAGAAAAACAAACTGGTAAATATATTAAATGCCTTCGATCAGATCGAGGCGGCGAATATATGAGTGGTGAGTTCATGGATTATATGAAGGAGAATGGGATTCTCGCTCAATATACTCCTCCAGGTACACCACAGCACAACGGTGTATCTGAAAGGAGAAATCGGACTTTATTGGATATGGTCCGATCGATGTTGAGTTTCACAGATTTGCCCTATTACTTATGGGGTTACTGTCTCTTAACAGCCGCACATCTTTTGAATAAGATTCCTTCAAAGGCTGTTCCTACGACACCGTATCAGATATGGTTCGGTAGGAGACCGAATCTTAATTATATTAAGGTTTGGGGTTGTCCTGCCTATGTCAGGGTAACTCAGCAAAGTAAGCTTTCGCCTCGAGGGCAAAAGTTTAGGTTTGTTGGATATCCCTCGAACACGAGGGGATATCTGTTCTATGATACCGAGCATCGAAATGTCTTCGTAGCTCGCTTCGCAAAATTTCTAGAAGTAGAATTTTTGTCAGAAGGTAGTGATCATAATAGAAGGGTTGAACTTGATGAAGTCCAACCTGAAAACAACGAACCAACGGAGGAACCTGAAGTTCAAGTAGATGAAGGACCTTCAACACACACACTCCGTAGGTCCGAAAGGGTATCTAGACCTCCTGAACGCTTGTATTTGATACAAGAAAAGAGTCTGGATGTTCTCTTAGTTGAAGAGACCGATCCTTTCACCTATAGAGAATCGATGTTGGACATCGACTCCGTGAAATGGCAAAGTGCCATGAAATCCGAGATAGATTCAATGCATGAAAATCAAGTTTGGGACTTGATTCCGCTTCCCGAAGGAATTGTTCCTATCGGTTGTAAATGGGTTTACAAAAGGAGCGGGCCTGACGGTAAGGTTGAAACTTACAAGGCCCGACTGGTAGCAAAAGGTTACACGCAGCGACCTGGCGTCGACTACGATGAAACTTTTTCGCCGGTAGCAATGCTTAAGTCTATCCGGATTTTGCTTTCTATAGCTGCGTATCATGACTACGAGATTTGGCAAATGGATGTCAAAACGGCTTTTCTAAATGGGTTTCTTGATGAAGAAATCTATATGGAACAGCCGGAAGGTTTCACATCCAGCCAAACCTCGGGTATGGTTTGTAAGCTTAAGAAGTCCATTTATGGACTTAAACAAGCTTCACGAAGTTGGAATCTTCGATTCGACGAGATTATCAGATCGTCTGGTTTTCTTAAGAATTCGGAAGAATCTGTGTGTATCAGAAGGCCAGTGGGAGCATGGTCGTATTTTTAGTCCTGTATGTTGATGACATCCTAATCATTGGGAATGATTTAGGTATGTTACAAAGCGTTAAAGCATATCTCTGTAAGAATTTCTCCATGAAGGACCTGGGAGAAGCTTCCTATGTTTTAGGGATAAAACTCTATCGAGATAGACAAAGGAGGCTGATTGGGTTATCCCAATCAACGTACGTAGATAAGATCTTGGAACGGTATAGCTTTGGTAACTGTAAGACAGCAAACATACCGTTCAGACATGGGATTCATCTTTCCAAGAAGATGTGTCCACAAACAGAAGATGAGAAGGTTAGAATGTCTAACCAACCTTATGCTTCGTGTTTGGGTAGCATAATGTATGCCATGTTATGTACGAGGCCTGATATCAGTTTCGCTGTTAGCGTAACTAGTCGATATCAGTCCAATCCAGGTAATGACCATTGGATGGCCATTAAACATATCCTAAAGTATCTTAAAGGTACTAAGGATAAGTTGATAATATATGGAGGAAACGAACTGCAGGTTAACGGGTATACAGACTCCGATTTCCAATCGGATCCCGATGATAGAAAGTCTACATCTGGATTTGTCTTTACCCTTAACGGAGGTGCAGTATGTTGGAAGAGTTCCAAACAGGGATCTACAGCTGATTCCACCACTGAGGCGGAATATATTGCAGCTTCTGAAGCCGCAAAAGAGGCTGTGTGGATAAAGAACTTTATCACAGAATTGGGAGTTGTCCCAAGTATCGAGAATGCGATTCCGTTATACTGTGATAATACTGGAGCCATTGCGCAAGCAAAGGAACCGAGGGCGCATCAGAAGTCGAAGCATGTGGAACGCAAGTACCACATCATTCGAGAGAGATCGTGTCGCGAGGGGATATTGTCGTGTGCAAGGGGTACCGAGTGAAGACAACGTAGCAGACCCGCTGACGAAGGCCATACCTCCGAAGTTATTTTGATAAACACGTGGAGTCGATGGGTATTAGATACAATCGATATTGGCACTAGAGCAAGTGGGAGATTTTGTAGGGGTTGGTGCTCAGAGCGCCAATTCCCGGTTGTATTTTGTTAAATACTTCTGTAAAACGTTATTATAAGTAATAATATGCAGTTAGTTTCTATAATATAATCATCTTTTATATGGTAAAGACGTAATGACCTTAGAATGATTAGTCATGGTACAGTTGCAAAAGCGTCGCAACGGACATTGAGTCGTATCATGACGTTGTCATTCTCAGACAGTTCCTGGTCAAGGTTTACACTACTTGGTCAGTATAGTAAACCCGTTGAGACCGGTACATGTCGTATACTGGAATATATGATTCCAATGGTTTCTCAATGAACCATAAGTCTTGGAGACTAGTATAGACGTGTAGGTGTTTATAGTGGATAAACACTGAACGACTCACCGAAGATTCTTAATGGATGGTACACCAGCGTCAATAAGAATCTTCTTGGGTTGAGTAGCACTTGTGATTCTTAGACTTGAGATGCCATTGTGGGCACATGAGACATCTTCTACACTTAGATGGCAGTCACGTCACCGATCTATTTAGATCAGACCTCCGCCTGTTCGTTGGGTGTAGATAGATCCTCAGGGTGTCCTATGTGTATCAAGATAGGATCCGTCAGTTCTGTGTACCAGAGCATAGGTAGTCCATATGATTAGCAATCAGATAAAACCATGGGCCCGTGGTAAGTTTAGAAGCTAGTTCTAAACATTCTTTTTGAGATTGCTAATAGAATAGTCGACTGGATAATCCCGATAGAGATTTGACGTTCATATCTATATCTCTGGGATTTATCCGGATACCTGTGACGGAGGAATTATACATTTGCGATGACCTCGACCTGTATGGTTTAGCGAGATTATCCGTGATCGTCATAATCTACGGGTGGATAGATTATGGACATGAAATTTGATTTCGTGACGGATATACCTGAACCTAGAGAGTCTCAATAATGAAACATACTCGTTGAGCACTAGAGCAACATAATAAATAATATTGATTATTTATAAAGTCGTTTAATGGTTAAACGCAAGATACATGCTAAAGACACTAGATAGTCATTTACTTAATTATTGTGTATTTACATTTAATACTTGATTAATTTAAATACACATTAATTAATAGTCAAAATGAGTTATTTGACTTATTTCCTAAATGAATATATGTTTTTAATATTTAATGTAAATATTATACATATATTAATATATTTGTATTTGATTAATTAATTAATTATTTAATTGTTAAATGATTAAATTAATTAAAATATAAATATCTTATGTTAGGATAATTAAAGTAAATGACATTAGTTGCAATTGTTGACCAAAATAAATATCTAATAAAGTAGTTTAGAAGATATTTATGCAAGTTGATTTAATATTAAATGAAATGAAATTGAAATTACAATTTGTTGAATTTGGTCTTGCATTTTCGGCCAAGGTGTAATTGTTAACATATAAATTGTTTTCATTTCATTTATCAATTAACCTAATACACTTTATCACAAAACAAAGTTCCATTGAAGAAAGGCAAAGAAAGAAAGTGAAGAGAAAGAAAAGAAAAACCAAAGAAAAGCTTTGGATTTGTAAGTTTCTTAAACTTACTATTAGAGAGGAATTTGTTCCTTATGATCTAGGCTACCTCTCATGAGTTTCTTAAGTTATTCTTTTCTTTATTTTTGTGGTTTTTGATGATGGAAATTTGTTTAGAAGTGTTGAGCATGTATGATGAACAAAGAGTGTAACTAGTGTAGTTATATGTATTCTTTTAAGGTTTATGAAACCATGTTGCTATTCTAGAGTTGTTGACCCACTCTTAAATGACCTAGATTTGATCTTGAGTTGTTTCATTGTGTTGAGACTTGAATTGGATGAAAGATTGATGATTGAAACATTTGATTTAATGTAATTAGCCTAATTTGTCCAATTTGTGGAAATTGAAAAATTAGGGTTTCTAACTAACTCCAAATTTGGGGTTTTTCATATATGTGTGTATTTATTTGGTGTGTATATGATGCATATAAAGTTTCATGTTGATTGGATATCATTTGGATGTGTCTTGAAGCATGAAAGTGCAAAATGCACAATTTTGGCACCAAATGGTGCTCTCGGCTTTGGTAGGAAATTTGGGGATTTTGGTTGCTTTGGTGTTTTGATGTTTTGAACATCATAAGTTCATCTTAGAAATGATTTAGAATCATTCAAAATTGATTGGATCAATTTCGGACTAAAACGGACAAAAATACAAGCAAGGGTATTTCGGTAAATTCACCTAAAAATGTTTTATTGAATTTATTTCATAATTTGATTATTGGAATGTTAAATAAATATGTTTATTTAATTATCCGAGAAAAAGTTTTGAAATCTGAAAATCGGATTTTCACCGCTTCCGCTGCGTTACCGGATTCACCCCTATCAACCCCTTCACTCCCAACGCGACATACGTGCATACTCGTCTTTTACATATCTTATCGATGCCAATCTCGATAATACTTTGACTATGCGAATTTAATGATTATCCTTCGTGGAATGATACTGTCTCAATCATTTCTACGTATAGAACAAATCATATGGACCTCTCAATCATTCTATACATCTAGGTGTCTAATCAAATGATGAGAGTGCAATCTCCTTTGTCACATAGGTAATGTACAAAACACCATGATCTGTACAAAAAATAGTGATGTGATATGGGTATAAATTGTCCAAACCAAAATATCGTTTCTAAAATTTCATTTAAAGCAAACAAAAATTCATCATTAGACTTATGTTTTACTATCTATCACTGAAAACAAAACAAAGAAAAACAAATTTTATTATTATTATTATTATTTTAACTAAAAATAACATGAATTATCACTACATGCACACACCCTAAAACTTAAAAATTACATTGTCCTCAATGTAAGATAAATATAGAGAAACAAGATTGAGGAACAACACTACCAGACATGGAGTTGATCAAGCTCCTGCTGGTAAGGCTTTTGTTGCGTGGGTTGTGCTAACACCTGCACAAATAACATGCAAATAAAAACAAGCAATTAGCAGACAATAAAATAAAAAAAATAAAGAAAAAAAAAAAATGCAAATGCAAGGGTTGCCTCCCCGCTAGCGCTAAGTTTAACGTCTTCAGCCAGACGTAACCACCTAAATGGTCATGGTGGCTTCTTCTTTGGTATCCACTCGTGTTGTGACTATGGGTGGCAAAACGAATCATCGAATCGAATTTTTATCGAATCCTAAACGAATCGAATCAAAATGTGATGGATTCGTATTCTATTCGTTTATTAAACGAATCCTAATATCAGGATTCATATTTGATTCGTTTATTACACGAATCGAATACGAATATTCGTTTAGTCAATTATATTTTTTAATAAAATAATTTACCACACTTGATTTACATAATTCTTCATAAATATATACATATGAAATATGTAATTAATATATTTACTAAAAATATCTCACCAAATATCGAAAATATTACATTTTCTATGATAATTTGTTGTAATTTCTCGAATCTTAATTGAAAATTAACAAGAACTAGTAAATAAAAATAATAAAACGAATCCTAAACGAATAAACGAATCCATGAGCTTAAATTCGTATTCGATTCGTTTAATAAACGAATCGAATCAAATTGACCCATTTATTAAACGAATCCATTTTTCAAACTCGTATTCACTTTAAAGCAAATCGAATCGAACGAATAAACGAATCCTGACCCAAATTGCCACCCCTAGTTGTGACATGAAAAATATAGCTTGGCGAGCTATCTCAGTTTATCCTAATGCCCTTTATTGTTGCTTGGTCATGGAGGACGCAATCTGTCCAATCTGTGATTTTAAAGACTTCATTGTTGCCCCTATATTTTCCATGTGTGTCTCAATATTGTTCAGACTTGACTCATTCTTCTCAAACTCGCTGAAGTATTAGCAACAAATGTGCTCATGAAATATTCTAAGGAAGATTTTTGCTCAGCTCTTTGATAGTCGAAGCCAGATAAAGGCTGCAAGGAATTATCTGTATTAACATATGATAGGTTCGGATGATAACGGTTAGGCACAAGATTGCCCCTATAACTATTGAAGTTCCGATTGTTCACATATTGGACTTGCTCAAAGCTCTGGTCTCCTTCCAATAACAACCTATTGTAGCCACCGCTGATTCAATATATGGTTGTACTCGTGGATTTGTTAGGGCTGCTACATGAGTAGATAGGGTTCAAATCTGAGATGTAAGTGCCACGTGAGTGTCCAATTCATATATTCCATCCACTTTGGTCACCGTACTGCGTTCACTGTTGGATTTCTAGTTAATCCCAATGATCAATTTCAAGCAATGAAACATATATGTGAATACTCAAAGAAGTTGCGGAATACTTACAATGATCGGTTTAGCGATGCGTTGAACAACAAAAACTCTTTTTATGCCCTTTGAAGCTCACGACAGTGGGCTATTTTTGCTCCTCCAAATTCGGCAATGGATGATCCACCAAGCTCCAAGCTTTTTTGTTGTGATTCCATGCTCACAAATCGGTTTCCCTATCACCTTCCCAAGACTCCGAATGTGTGCTAGCACTTGGTAATTTTTGCCACAAAATCACCATCTTGCTTCTCTTTGCCTCACGGAAAAACCAGAAAAGGAAGAAGAATTTGCCCCTTGGGCGTGAGAGAGAAGAGAGGAGAGGAGAGAGTGAGTTGTGTGTTAGGTTTTGTGAGGATTATATATCTAATACACTAAATCAAAAGTCAAACACCAAAAATCAAATAATGGTAAGGCTTTTAATTCATCCGACCACCACCATCAATCATTCATGACAAGTTGTCAAATCACTCAAAATGACTAGACATCACATCAATCAAAGTGACTAATGATTTGACATTGATGTGACTTGTGGGCCACACTTTTAATTCGCAATGCAAGTGCGCCCGCAAACACTCCCGGGCTCGGGTTCGCTAATTCCAAATTAACGAATTTTCCGTTGCGACGTAATTAAATAATTATGCCTACCAAAATTACTATTCACGTCGCTAACGAATTAATTCTAAATTAACTCGTTCGCCCGAATTAAAATCTAATTTCAATTCCGCGTCGAAATCCAATTTCATATAATATATCGAATATATTATTTTATCGATTAATTCCAAATTAATCGTATTCTCTTTTTAATTAATATTTTATCCCAGATAAAATATCTCCGTAATTAATCCCAGATTAATTTTCTCTCTCATCTAATTAATCCCAGATTAATAAAGTGTGAGTCATACGTCATCGGTGAATCTTCGGGAAGCGACCAAGAGATCCCTAGATATATTGGCAGTAAATCTGGTCGTCAGACTATCCGAACACGTACGTACCTAGTACTACATTTTTACCGATTTACAAGACATTGTTGGCTTCTAGCAAAGCATCATGCCTACCCAATTCTCCAGAATATTCTTACTGGAATATGTGATCTGTATAAGGCATAGTATACGTAGTATTGCGTATTTCGATCCAGTATCAGATGTCACGTGCAAGGCCTGGGGCTGGAATCGTGTCTGCCCCGTACGAAGCACATATCGGATCTCTGGTAACTAGTCTCTATAATCGGATAAACATGACCTAGTCATAATATCCCGATAGCTGCAGCATATAAGAGCACCAGTTCCGTATCCTATGTGATCTTCATCTCCACTATGACTGGAGTGATACTTCCGTCTTGACATCACACCCAATACACTACGATTCTCAATATACCCAGAAGAGGCGTACACAGAACCTGTTAAAGCACTGGATGACCAAAACCAAAGTATATTGATTGTCGCAAGTATTAGCGATGCAAGTCTTAAGTTAAGACCAAATACACCTACCCTGATTCGGACTTCCATAGACACAAAGTCATACTACCAATGGAATTCTGAGGGGTCTATCCAGAGCGAAGCTGTTTCCGTACCATCGGTAAACACAACATCCTATTACACTTGCATGAGTATCTTATACCCAAATATATGAGAACTATGTTGTTATGCTCCCACAACGTGCACAAGTGTAATACTAGTCTATTCCGCATTATCGATGTCCAATCTCGATAATACTACTACTAGGGATATTTAATGATTAAACCTTCATGGATTGATACTGTCTCAGGTTATCTCAATCTGGAACTAATCATATGGACCTTCTATCATTTATACATCTTGGTAATCTAATTACAAATGATAAAAGAGCAATTTCCTTTGTCACATAGTTAATTTGTACAATAACACCATGATCTGTACAAATAGTAATGCTATGGGCCATAATCGTCCAACAATCTCCCACTTGGCCTATAGCCAATCACTCAAGTGTCCTACACCCGAACTATGTACGGTCTGCTCAAACTTTTGCTGAGGAAAGGCTTTCGTCAGCGGATTTGCATGATTATCATCTGATGCGATTTATTCGATCATCACATCGTCACGATATATGAGCCGAACGAATCAGATGAATAATTGAAGTTTTTATCTGGATCGTTGATGAGACTATTATTTCTTTAGCCTGTGTTGTAGCCTAGCTCAACTGCTAACAAAACTACTCATAATCTGATTATGATTATTATCGATCCAAAGGGCTTCTATTGCTGCCTCAGGTGTAGCAATATCCAGCTTTTGTTGTTTATTCGGTAACAATATCTTGCCTTGAAGATTTCCAGCTCACTATTCCATTATTCAAACTGTATAGTACATTTCTTACGACTTATAGTCGTTTTTATCGGTTAGGAACTTGCAACGGTGAACCCAGTCATTTCAAGTTCTCCTTCTCCATAGTATAAGAAAGCATCCTTAGTTCATCTAAGATACTAAAGGATGTTCTTAACATCAATCCAATGACTATTACTTGGATTGGCCCGATTGTGACTCCATATAATCAAAGCATATGAGACACCAGGTCGCATACATTTCTTTCAATGTACGAGTTCTCGGAGAGTATTAACAACTTTAAATCTATCCTAGTAGATCTTTATTCCTAGAATAAAGGTTGTTTCTCCTAAGAATTCTATGAAGAATTTTCATGAAAGCCAAGCTTTCACCGATTCTATTATGGGAATATCATTTCCAAGAAATGATATGTCATCACTATTTAGGACATCACTGTCAGTGCACTACCACTAACCTCCTTATATACACAAGAATCATTTCCGTTTTGAATTAAATCATATATCATTATGATTACATCAAAACGATAATTCCAAGAACACAGTGCTTGCTACAATCCATCCATGGATTGAGTTAACTTGCAAACCTTGTTTGCTTGTTTTGGTAAGACAAAACCATCAGGATGTTGTAAACATCCTCCAAAAGGTTTCCATTTAAGGAAAGCGATTTTGATGTTCATGCTGCCATATTTCATGAATGAAACATGCAGCATTAGCAATCATTATCCAAATGGATTTAACCATGACAACAGGTAAAAGGTTTCGTCGTAATTGACACAATGTTGATAACGATACATTTTCGCTACAAGTCTAGCTTAGTACGTTAGCCTTCCATGTATGTCTTTCTTGAAGACTTATATAGTACTAATAGGCACAATGTCTTTCGGTACATCAACTAGTATCTAAACGTAGTTGATATACATGGAATCCATTTCGGACTTCATGGCACTTTTCCATAATAGGGAGTCGATACCTTGTATCACTTCCTCATACGTAGTCAGTTCATATTCCTTAACAAGATTGACATCTTTACGAGGTGAGATCAGAAACCCATACCTCCCAGGTTGTTTTCTGACTCTCTCCAACTTACGTGGTTCTTGTGTATTCGAAGATTATTGGAATAGTTTCATCATTGATGAACTATTTGTGTTCCATTAAGGAATCAGTGCCTGACAGTATACTCTTACTCGATTTTCATCGAGTTTTACTATCCTCCCACTTACCACTGCACATTGGTATTCCCCTTAGGAAAACCGCATGTGAGGCAACAATTACATTGTTCTCATGTGAGATGTATAAGTACTATACTTGGTTTCCCTAGGATAACCCACAATTTAGGCACTTATTCGATTTGGGATTTAGTTTGGTGTCATCCAAACATATGCCCAGCATACCCAAATCTTCACGAATAAGAAACCCAGTTTCTTTCCTTTTCATATCTAATATGTAGTTTGTCTAACAGATTTCAGGAACCTTATTCTAAATAATTTTGGTACTGTTTAATGCGTATCCCTTGAAGGAAATGGTAGCTCAGAGCGACTCATGTTCAACCCATCATGTCCAAAAAATCAGTTTCTCTTACGGACACACCGTCAAAATGACGTGTTCTGGGAGGAGTCCTC